>JBAHVR010000126.1:0-65000 GCA_036898135.1 Oncomelania hupensis
GAGTCAATGAGATAAGTATGCTACTGCAGGGCTTCTGAAATGCACTAGCCCGCTCGCCAATGGCTAGTTAAAATTACCACGGGCTAGTTAAAGTTCAAAGTCGACTAGCCCGGCGGGCTAGTTGATTTTCTCTCTTCAGTTTGTCAATCCTCGATGAAAATAAAAACATCGGCTTGATTACGAACCGTTTAAACTGCGCAGCTCTACACGTGTGCGTTTCGCCAAGAACGATCACTGAAGAGGGACCGTATGGGTGATGATTCATTTCATATCATTCGATAATAAGCGCATCGGGAAGAGAGGAGAAAAATATCCCTTACTGTGCCTCATTTCCTGAATTACTTGCAAGCCAAAAAATAATCTGTATGATTGGCTCGTAGCGCGTAATATTGATTGATATGAACCAATCAGAGAAGGCTTTACATGATGGCTCAGCTTAGTTTGTTAGCGCTTTCGGTTTAGCTATGGTAGTAGTATGGATCGATTTGCAAAAAGAATTGGTTCAACTTCTGCCGAATCTGATACACCGGCTAAAAAAGCAAAACAATCGCATCAGAAAAAAATAGAAAAGGATAGATGCTATGATAAAAATGAAAGAAAGCGCGAATTTAAAGATGAATGGTACTTTGATCACGAAGGCAAAAAGCGAACGTGGCTCCACTACGATGGCTCCAAAATGTTTTGTACGCCGTGTAGACAGTACCAGAAACCGAAAGAAGGAAAAAAACAACTATTTGTAGAAGGATCGACCAATTTTAAACTTGAGAGCATCAAGTCCCATGAAAGTTCAGAAGGACACAAGTGGAGTGTAACATGCGATGCTAACAGCAAAAAGAAGGTTGAAGATACAGAGGCAGGAAAGTGCTTGACATCGTTGGACAAGGCACAAATGGACAAGCTGATAATTCTGTTCAGAAATGCCCATGCTTTAGCAAAACATGCTCGTCCATTCACTGATTTTCCTTGGATTTGCCATTAAGTCATAAACTCTCTCTCTCCCTCTCTCTTCACATGTTACGCTTCTATTCCAAAATTATTTGACCAGGCGATTTTGACAGCTGTTTACACGGAAATGATTGTGACTAGATAGTAATAGATTGCAAATGTATGATTTTTGTTTTTTTTAATTTATGCTTCCTAGCAAGCACATCCCTAGCACTCCATTTTACAGCTTATTTGATGCTTTGCCATTTCAGCAGGGCTAGTCAAAATTCTTGCGGGCTAGTAACTTTTCTAAGTAACTAGCCCTGCGGGCTAGTTGAAAAAAAGTCTTTCAGAAGCCCTGCTACTGTGTTATGCATATTTTTGTAAGCATGTCTTGTATTATTTTTTAGAGCATTACCACCATCATTATTATCACTGTATTTCTGACTTTATCAATTGTAGTAGCATACCTGGGGTATGTAATTACAAACCAATATTGACAGGCCTACAATAGGTAGACACTCAAAATAATGTATTTGCTGCATATTATATTCAACAACCAACACCAACAGTTTGTGAGGCATGTGAGAGACTGGCATGATGTTGCGCCTGCTGTCGGGTCATTGTGGCAGTGAGTGGAGGTGCGTTGCGTTAAGTAGATTACCGTTCCCGGAAACGGAGCGTATAGGGGACTGGATGAGTGAAGGCAGTATGATGTAAGAAGACGTGTTGCGGTAGGATGGTGACTTCAAAAGCGAGCTGCGACATTCAGATGATGAAGGCACGATGAATCAGGACGGAAAGTGAAGTGCGAATGCATGGGGTCTGGAGCGCAGGAAGCAGCTGCGAAAATGACTGTAAGGGTGCCAAACAGGACGCCACGGAAAGACCGGACGAAAGGTGCCGAAGAGGCCGTAGAAGAATGGGCCGATGGAGCCGCAAGAAGATGACCAAGTAGAGGCCACGTGAAGGAGGGTAGGCAAAACGCAGAATGCCGCTGGCGGTGAAAACACCTGTTGTCCGGAGGTCGCCACTCTCCACAGGGAACTCCACGTCGCCCAATAGTTAAAAAAAAGGTAATGGGCGGCCAGAGGCCGGGCAGACGGAGACGGAGACGGAACGAGGAGGGCCCTTCCACGCAGAGCAACCGCCGCCCGACCAGAGGAGCCCAACAATAGAGAAGATGAAAGTTGTAGTGTGAAGTGGAGAGTCGTGTCGGAATCTCTCGCGGACAGCTGCGGTGGCTTCAACTTCTGGCGTGCCACCCACGGGACGGTGCATCCTCCTCCTACCGGCACGCCGCAGTGTCCGCGCGTCTGAACGTCTCCTGGAATTAACTTCTGCAAGAAGCAGAGCTGCACCATCTTTGGGCTCCCGATCGTCTCGATTTCAGAGAATGGCAAGAACTGTGGACAAGTCCTCCGACGGAGCAGAAAGCGCCCCTGCGCAAGCTGAGACGACGACTGCCGCGGTTTCAACTTCTGTACTGCCACCGCCGACCACGAGACCTGGAATCGTATTCGCACGCCACAGCCATCGACCCAGCCTGGTTGATAAGTGGAGGTGCCTCGCTAGTAGAGGCTAAAATAGTCAAAAGGAACAGCGAGAAAGACGCTTGTTTGTAACACCTAATTATGCCATTCACAAGAACATAACTGAAAGCAAACATTATTTTACACATGCGAACTCCATTGCTACCGCACTGGACGCCTTGCAGCTTTAAACATGTTCTGCTTAGGGTAGCACAGTCTTCTGCTGTTGCTCTCAATTGGATGCATTAAATTAATTTATGAAGCTGAGGTTCTAATTATAAACTACTATCACACATGTTTTTTCTCTATATTTTCCAGTTGCACCAATGGATTTGAAAAAAAGGTTTCTCTACCGTCACTATGGAAGAGGGCAGCTAATGGCTGCATTAGCCAAGTGTACTGCAAACAATAAATCAGGTAAGTAGATTAATATTTAAGTAACTAAAAAATAACTAACAAAATTAAAACATAAAACATAAAAATTAAAAAAATACTAGTAAAAATATTTTTAAAATGTCCTTTTATTTGTTTAGAAAATGTACTAATTTTTCAGAAAATGTATAAGAGTTACACAGTTATTTTTTAATACTGTCCCTACCCTATCCTATCCCGCAACTCAAAGGTCGTTGGGGCAGCACAGATGATCGTTTAACCAGCGTACTCCATCTTTCTCTGTTCTCAGCAACCCTCATGGCTTCGTTCAGTGTCAAACCAGTCCAATCTCGAATGTTGTCCTCCCACCTCTTTTTCTGTCTTCCTCTTCTTCTGCCTTCTTGCACCGTGCCTTGTAGGATGGTTTTTGCGAGGCCTGATGCTCTGGTGACGTGGCCATACCATCGGAGTTTCCGTTTCTTCACCACTGTGAGCATGTCATCATGTTGTCCAATGGAAGTGTGATGGTCTGTGGGTCTGTTGTTGGTGATGTGCTGAGTATAGGAAATGGCCTGAAGTCTTCTGTAGCACCTCATCTCAATGCTTTGTATTCTTCGTTGTAGATCTTCCAAATAGGTTGGAATAATTTTAGTCAAGCAGTCTGCAGAATATCAACTTAATTAGGAGAATCATCATTGACTAGTGTCACATTGTCAGCTAGTTTCCCCTTTCCCCTTCTCCCCTTTGCGGGATTGTCATTTTCATTTCTGACGTGAGCATTTTTTCACATTTTATTGTCCCTTTTTATCGGGAAATTCTGGGCCGTCTCCCCTGGGGAAGGTGTCGTTGTAACCTGTGGCGCACCCAAACTCAACCTACCTAATATTAGTTGTGTTTTTTATTTTTATTTTGCTGGGTGAGCAAACCGAAATATCCGGAGAAAACCCCCGAGACGTTGCTCGAGTGGAAAGAAAATAATATTCGAAAAAACATAACGCCATGCTGGGTTGATCCCACACCCGTCAGTAACCATTGGATTCTAGCCTATGGACAAGGAAAGTTAGTCTCGCGTTTTACCACTCGACCGCAACGCTCGCCATTTGCTTTCATGTTCATTTTAAGATGACTTTAAAATGACGTGAATAGAGCGAGAAGGTATGGGGATCAAAAGATAATGAAGTAATATAATTTAATTTGACATATATAGCGTTTTTATTCAGCCTGGTAGAGCTCGTGCTGCCATCTATACCAACATACGCGCTAGAATGTTATACACACTCTTTCACCATTACTTACACATATCTCTTGACCTTTGTTATTAAAAGTGTACCTAAGTTATGTTAAAGATGTTAATTATTAACAGGTGCAGGACACTAACGTGACCATTATACACTCACACTCCACACCAAAAAACCCATCACTTTCCGTACATCGCCATGCTTTTAGTCAATCCACCCCGTTTTTTATTGCACACATTCCTGGGACTTGAACAATTAGCTCCATCGAGCAATAATCAGCAAAGATTTTTTTATATTATTGATTTTAGCTCTGCATTGAGGCTGTGACCCTTCAGAAAAAGTGAAGAATGTTATTTTTTTTAAATTGTGCATCGACCAGTCATTGAAGGAAACCTGTATGCTAAGTTTGAATTCAGCGGGATTGTAATTACCAGAGATATTGCTGGGCACACACACACACAGACAGACAGAGAGGCAGAGTGAAACCTATGTATACAGGCGGGGTGAATAATTACAGGCATACGCCATTTTATGAAAATACGCTTATTACATTTTATATAGTACGTAGCAAAGAGTATGCTTGTCAATTTTCAGCAATTCTTGGTCACTGCATGTTATTTTATAAATGTATTGAACTAAGACATAACGTGTATAAAATAATTTAAAATAAATTTTATAATAATTATTATTACAAATTAATCATTTAGATTTCAAGTAATCTTAATGCAATAAAACATTACAATTGATTAATTACAAATACTAGATTTTTTATCCAAATCCAATGCATGCTTGTCCATCAGCTTCCATGTTTTGCACTGTGTCGATGGAGTGTGTATGTAAAGTGGACGTACAGTAAACCACCGGCCAACTCTAAGACTTATGTACATAGCACTATGAGGTTGTGTGGAAGACTCGGTTTTGTGGGGTACATTTTCATATGACCTCACAGCACCTATCTCAAACCCCCCTTGCCAAATTCTCTAGTGTCCTATGCTTGTATTTATATCACCTCACAATACCGCTGGCATACTTACTATATGCACACACATACCACGCAAGGGTAGCACAGGGCATACATTTTTAAAGAGCATACATTTAATATCGGTCTGTTGGTTGGTCCGTTGCATGCAATATTGATGTTTTTATTTTGCACTGGAATTTCTTTAATAAAAATATTTTCATTGTTTTTTTATTTACACACGTCAATATCTTTTTTTCTTCCTAACCAACCGATATGTAGTTTGATATGATTGCTTGATCAAGTGAAGAGCAAAGTATTACAGACACTTCAAAATCAGCTGCGTTGATGTACATTATATATGAGGTTGGTATCTCTAACGGGATTGAGAGGTGGACAGTTTTATGAGGTACATTTTCCTATGACATTGCAATGAAGACCTCACAAACCACTGGCGGAGTTCACCACTATGTCTTCTATGTATTTATTTCAATCACCTCACAATACTGCTGACATATTCAAAAGTACAAACACACACGCACACACATACCTCTCCCGGGTAGCTCATGGCAAACATTTCCAAAGGGCATTCATTTTCAAAGTAACAGTTTTAGCCTTTCTCTTGATGAAAAAACATTCATCACTGCTCGGTAATTATGTTAAAATTGCACAGCCAGCATAGCCTACTATTACATCAAATTTGTTATGAAGTATTGTGTAGCTCGCAATGATTGTATAACAATGACCACCTCACGCTGTTGAGTAGGCGGGCATGCGGTGAATTAACCTGTTATTCTCACAATGACTTCATGAATAGTAGCCTTGTTTCAAACTCTGCATTTTTGGTAGGCATAAGAAATGGTTTAATACAGCCGGTTTGTTTCTTATTTTCTTTTTCTTTTTTCACAAACTAAATCCATACTAGGTACTCACTTTCATGTAGGATATTGTGAATAAGTTCACTAAGGGGCATGTGAATTATTGGCTTTGCCCTTTTAGTCTATATTAATGTTTGTACCTAACGAAATAAATACAGGATATTTTACACACAGCTACTATCCCTTCATTCCCCCCCCCCCCCTCTCTCTCTCTTTCTCTCTCTCTCTCTCTCCTCGTCCCCCCATCTTTCCTACAAACACACCTAAATCGGAATTAATGACGTAGACTTTTCATATGTTTCTTCAAACCTCAAATAATTATATTGTCCTTATAATTATATGGAGTTTGTGCTTTTCTTTCTTCAGGACCTGGAAAGACTGACCGAACAGATGGCTTTGCTGGGACATTCTACAACTAGTACAAGTAGCATTACTACTTTGGAGGATCAACATGAAGACGGAGGCACACCTGAAGCACTGCTGGTGAACAAATCAAGGTCAGGAAAAATACTAGAAAGAAAATACAGCCAGACAGACTACAAACAACGGAAGAGTGCATACTACAAATACAAGTCCCTTCAGGAGTTTAAGTCAAAGAACATTCATGATTTGGCTGCACAAATTAAATACTACTAGTGATTCACGGTTCAGGACCATAAATTCAACACTGTCATTGTGAACAAATTTGAGGGCGTGGTATATGAACGCCTAAATGTTTAATCTAGATCAATTATTTTTATAGCAAAAGTGTGTAAGTGTTATACTAATAGCTGCTGTTGTGTGGTATGCCGTTACGATGAGTATAAAAGTAGTTTTGACCTTGTTGCATTATGCTCTTTGTGCGATGATAATTGTTCCTGGAAACTGTGCAATGTTCCTGTGGAATGGAAATAAGTGCAGAGAGGACCAAAGTGATGACCAACAACACCAATGGCATCAACACGGACATCAAAGTCCAAGGCCAATCCCTCAACACTGTGCATAGCTTCAAATATTTAGGAGCCATTGTATTAGACAATGGGTCCCGACAGGAAGTCCTCTCCAGGATCGCACAAACAACTGCTGCCCTGGCGAGGTTTAAGCCAATTTGGAAAGACAGGACCATCAGCCTACATTCCAAGGTAAGACTGCTGCGCTCCCTTGTCATCTCCATCTTCCTATATGCTTGCGAAACATGGACCCTAACAGCAGATCTACAATGAAGAATACAACGCATGGAGATGAGGTGCTACAGAAGACTTCTGGCCATTTCCTATACCCAGCAAATCACCAACGACGAAGTCCGACAGACCATCACACAAGCCATTGGACAACATGATGACCTGCTCAAAGTGGTGAAAAAACGGAAACTACGATGGTATGGCCACGTCACCAGATCATCAGGTCTTGCAAATACCATCCTGCAAGGCACAGTGCAAGGAGGCAGAAGAAGAGGGAGACCGAAAAAGAGGTGGGAGGACAACATTCAAGAATGGACTGGTTTGACACTGAGCGAAACCATCAGGGTTGCCGATGATAGGGAAAGATGGAGTACGCTGGTTAAACAATCATCTGCGTTTACGTACCGTAGGTTATGAGGTTGTGTGTAAGACTTTCTGACGGGGTTGTGAGGTACCAAATTTTATGAGGTACATTTTCCCATGCTCCACAGTGCCCACCTTAGAAACCACGTGCTGAGCTACCAAGTATATCGCCTATACATTTATCTCAACCACCTCACAAAACCGTTGGAGTGCGACCACCTACACACACACACGCGGATTTTTGCATGTACATCACAACGATGCTAAAAATGTGCTTACCTCACAACGTAGGGTACGTAAGCATATGTGTATGACCTTTGAGTTACGGGATAGGATAGGATAGTATTTGGGAATGCCAATGTGAATGGCGTCGGTGAGACAAATGATAGAGGGCTGAGTGTCCTAGAATTACGGGAAAGGATAGGATAGGATAGGATAGGATAAGATAGGATAGGATAGTTCCTATTTTTCACTGTGCTGTTCTTGAAATTCATTTGGGGGTGGGAAACTCTGGTTAATTGATAATATATGAGCATCAGAAGCCACATTATAGTCAATGCCATTGAATGTCAAGGTCATTCCAAGGTCACTGGCTTTTTTGGCATAATGCATCTTTTGCTGTAATGTATTTGATCTTACATGAGTGTATTTAGAGCTGGAGGTCAAGGTCATCTCAAGATCAAAAGCATAGAAAGATCAAAGTTGGTATGACTTTGCGTTTTAATGCCACCGTTACATTTAGTTTTTCTCTGGGCATTCATTTTAATGTTAAATATTGCAAGTTCCATAAGGAGCATGTGCGTCATATGGGTTTTGTCCTTCTAATTTTAAATTATTAATACTATTTGTAATTTATTTTTAAACTTATTATTATGATTATTATGATTATTATGATTATTATTATTATTATTATTATTATTATTATTATTATTATTATTATTATTATTAGGCTATTAATTATTATTTTAATCCTGGCCGTTAACGAACTTTGAATCACGGGCTGTACAGGCTGTTATTGTCTAACATTCGAGTACATCGCGTATTATTATTATTATTATTATTATTATTATTATTATTATTATTATTATTATTATTATTATTATTATTTTACTCCTGGCCGTTAACGAACTTTGAATCACGGGCTGTACAGGCTGTTATTGTCTAACATTCGAGTACATCGCGTAAACCACGGAGCCAACTGCGTTCCTGGCATAATACAACTTTTGCTATAGTTTATTTGATCGTACATGAGTGTATTTGGAACAGGAGGTTAAGGTCATCTCAAGGTCAAGAGCATCGAAAGATCAAAGTCGGTATTTGCGTTTAATGTCTCATTTTCTTTTTATTTTCTGTTGCTCATATTATATTAAATATTGCAAGTTAAATAAGAAGCATGGAGTCATGGGGGCTTTACCCTTCTAGTTATAATGGTGTAATGTTTTGACGGTTTAACAGATTTTGGTTTTCTGTGGTCCTGATTCGGTTCCGCCTTGGTAGTCCGCTAGATCCTGTATTACCTGTAAGCATTTTCTGTATAGTGCTCCTAGCAATGTTCCCGATTAAGCACAGTGGTGCATCAATTACGCACCAAATACGAAAACTGATGCAGAAAAGTTTGCTTGTGTGCGTCCACATTTTTTCCAAATCGCTGAAGTAGCAATCGTGATAAATGAGTGTCCAACTAATTCACGCAAAGCCCACATCGAAGACTTCCATAGCCGACCATTCAGTGTTGTATCGCGAGTTGTCGTCCTTTAAAATCGAAGGTGCGAGCAATGTGTACTTCCAGTATGCATTTATATCGCTGCTGAAAGTGTTTTCCTTCCCTGACAAACCAAATTGTGGAATCTCAAAATTTAGAAAAGGACTCGTACACCTTATTTAATTGTTTTGGATGGATTGTAATTGTTTTGTTGTTGATGATGATTAGAATGGTAAAGACAACAATACTGTTGCTGATGGTGATGATAAATCCAAATATTTGTTTTGTGACAACAAATATGTTGCATAATGTACTTCTTAATTCTTGAGTAAGTTTAACTTTATATTGTGTATTGGGGAAATCAGTTTAACTTTTGATTGTATTTTTGACTCAAATGCATTGAAATGTATGTTGATGTTACTGTACTTACCCAAAAAACTTATGTTTTGACTCACTCTCTCTCTCTCTCTCTCTCTCTCTCTCTCTCACCCCTTGGGGTCATGAGCAATCTTGCCACTGTAGATTGTTCTAACCTATAAAGGGAAAAGTGAAAGCCCCAGTTGAAAACCTGTCTTTCCTTTATCGGCATGACCGATTCACTGCGGCAAGAGTACCCCCGTTGGAGTGCCGGGGGTTTCAGTATAAATAGTATCCCCACTTTCTGGAAATTTAGTGCTTTAAATTCCCACTGTCGCTGTCTTCCTCATTTGCTCTTTCCCATTCCTGCTCTGTCCTATCACTCTGCTATACTATCTTCTTCTTCGCTTGATCAATGACCTACCTTTTTTCTTGAAAACTCTTCCTGGACAAGACTTCTTGTTTGTGTATGGGGTCTGTTGGATCAGCTTGGGAGTATTGGACGCTTTCTGCCGGGTGGTCACTAGGGCTTCCTATGATGTTATTATTTAGCAATATAGGCATTTTATATGTATGTGTTTTGTTGATAATTTATAATGATGTTTGTATTCTATTTTGTTTTTGTAACCGGGGGTTCGATTAGTTGGGGTAAAGCCTCAGCCGTCCCCTGCGTGGGATGTCTTTATTGTAAAGTGACTGGCCGGTGGAGGGCATACAGTTTTCCCACTAGGGTTGTTTCAGCAGATCTTTTATGCGGATCGGGGGTTGTCCGGTCCTGATTTGGCTCGGAAGAGTCCGCTGGACCTAAAGCAACAATCAATAAATCAATCAATCAATCAATCTCTCTCTCTCTCTCCTGAAGCAAAGTCTGTTTTTTAAAGAGCCTTGACCTTGCTTGATCTTAATATAAATGAAGCGATTGGAGTGTTTAATAATTTTGTCAAGCAGAAAGTTGAGTGTATGAAGAGGAGACTTATTGTTGGCGAGACGAGCAATTGTGCATGGTTTGATAGGGAGTGTTCGGATGAAAGGAGAAATGTACGAAAATTACTTAGACAATTTAGAAAACATCCTACTTGTGAAAAGAGACAAAGCTACTGTAGAGCACGTAGGGAATATAAGAATTTCATATGTAGAAAAAAGAAGTTGTTTAATGATACTCAGTTCAATAAATTGATTTCATCGATAGGCAACCAGCAGGTGTTTTGGCAAGAAATTAGTAGGTTGTTTGGCAGACGAACTCAGCCAAAAAATGACATTACTATCGATGCATGGTATGAACATTTCAATGCTGTTTTAGATACGGATGATGAACATTTAGGTGGGGACCCAGACTTTGTTCAAAACTATGAAGAAGTTTTAGACAGACTAATTACAAGAGATGAAGTTTTACAAGCTATTTGGAAGTTAAAGCGTGGTAAATCTCCTGGACCAGACGGGCTTATTGGCGAATTTTTTAAATATGCTGGTAGCAGTGTTATAGATTTCTTAGTGAAATTATTTAATAAATTGTTTTTGACTCAAATGCATTGAAATGTATGTTGATGTTACTGTACTTGCCCAAACAACTTATGTTTTGACTCACATTCATAGCAATGTGAGTCTATGTATTCACTCACCCACCGCCACCCCTGCCCACTACCCCCCACCCCCCACCCCATCCCAAAAGAAGAAAGTCTATATTTTTGCAAATCTGTGCGAAATGTGTCCTAAATTAGTCCAACTATGACATGTTAATAAAAATTGTGTCCATCGGTCCGTCTGTGTGTGCGTCGGTCCGTCTGTCTGTCCGCCATCTGTGCAAAACTTGCAAGTGGATTAATATCTAAGAACCTATTTCAACTATCACAACTAAACTTGTTAAAATGGTGTATACTTATGAGACCTTATAAAGGATCAGTGAATTAATGACTTCACCTCAAGATCAAGGTCACAGGGTCAACAATTATTAGTTGTTTTTTTAATGACAATTGTTCACACAGTTTACTCTTTTTTTTTCTAGGTTATTAGTATTGAACTTATGATTCTTTGATGCATAATAGATATCAACGACCATGGACTATGAGAGATATAAAGTCCAGACTTGTTAAATTTAGAGATGATAGATTAATCTGGTATACATGTTCCCTTTTTGCTTTGATCTTGAAGGTCAAGGTAATTTTAGGCCTCGCAAAAACATACAAAATTAGGTCATTGTACAGTGGAATGGCTATTTATTTAACCCATAGTATGCAACAATATTGGGTTATTTGATCAGACATGCATGAAGTCACATGAAGGTCAAGGTCATCCCAAGGTCACCGTTGTTTTGGGCATAATACAACTTTTGCTGTAGTTTATTTGATTTGGAGCCGGTCATCTCAAAGTCGGGGTGTCGGATAGCGCAGTGGTTGGAGCACTCGCTACTGTGTCGCAAGTTAAGCACCCTCCAGTGCGGTTAGCACTTGGATGGGTGACCGCAAAACGTGAAGCGACAAATAACAACGCCCCCAGTTGACTCAACTGTGACTGAGTACCTACTCTCTTAAGGGTGGGGAAGGTAAAGCAGCGAGGGAGAGAGACGGGCATCACCCTCATTACGCTGGCCCAAGATAAGTGTGATCTCCAACATCACGCTCCCCTACGGCCACAAGGCTATGGGACTACCTTTAGCTTTTTACCTTTACCATCTCAAAGTCATGATAGAAAGATCAAAGTTGGTATTACTTTGAATTTTAATGCCACGTATCATTTTGTTTTTCTGGGCACTCATTTTCATGTTAGATATTGTGAGTTCTTAAAGGAACATGTGAGTCATATTTGGTTAGTCCTTCTAGTTAGATTTCTGCAAATCTGTGCGAAATAAATCTTAAATAGTCTAATAATAATAATATCCAACGAAATATCGGTCTGCCCATCCCACAGGCGCTTGTACCTTGACTTGCGAATGCTTATGCCTGTGACGTGTCTTTTGTGTGTCCAGATACAAGCGTCTGTGGTGCATCCCCTCTGTGCAAATACTGTAACCTAGTTGATTACGCTGAACCTATGTCTTTGTACTGTAACCTGGCTAATTACACGAAACTTATTTTTGACTCACATGTATAACAATGTGAGTCTATAAACCCAAAACTCAAGTGTCTCGATTTGTGCAAATTTGCGCGATATAGTCTGAAATAGTCAGTCCAAAAATAAAATCCAAACAAATGCATGTCCGTCCGTCTGTCACTCCCGTTGGGGTGCCGGGAGTTTCAGTATAAATAGTATCCCCACTTTCTGGAAATTTAGTGCTTTAAATTCCCACTGTCGCTGTCTTTCTCATTTGTTCTTTCTCATTCCTGCTCTGTTCTATCAATCTGCTATACTATCTTCTTCTTCGCTAGACCAGTCACCTACCTTTTTTCTTGAAAACTCTTCCGGGACAAGACTCTTTATTTGTGTGTGAGGTCTGTTGGATCAGCTTGGGAATATTGGACGCTTTCTGCCAGTTGGTCACTAGGGCTTGATATGATGTTATTATTTATCAATGTAGGCATTTTATATATATGTGTTTTGTTGATATTTTGTAATGATTGTATTCTATTTTGTTTTTGTAATTGGGGGTTCGATAAATTAGTGTATAGCCTCAACGTCCCCTGTGTGGGATGTCTTTATTATAAAGTGACTGGCTGGTGGAGTGCCTTCAATTTTACCACTAGGGTTGTTTCAGCAGATCTTTTATGCGGATCAGGGGTTGTCTGGTCCTGATTTGGCTCGGAAGAGTCCGCTGGACCTAAAGCAATAATCATTTCATGTAATGTAATGTATGTCTGTTTTATACCTGGTAGGTTGGATTTAGAGCTACGAGAGGTCGAAATGTATCAGTGATTGAATGACTTACAGTCAAGGTCACAGTGTCAACAATGTTAGTCAAATATGACAATTAATAGTACACTTTTTTGCTCTTTTTTTCATGTGTGAACACAAATGTAGTTTAAAGATTTGCAAATATATAAATGTATCTGGAAAAAAAAAACATTTGAAATTATTTCCATATTGTTCTTGTTGCTGCTAGCATTTATTCATTGTTCAAAGTTACAGTACTTGACCTGTAAATTTAGATCGCCTGTTGATTTTGTTTCATCTGAATAAAAGAGGAAATGTATGTCAATTGTTTGATGATGTGTTTATACAGAAACAAAATAACACAAACCAGATCAATTGTATGACAGCGCAGACACTAACATGCTGACTCAGGCACTGAATACTTATGCTTGTTTGTTGTTTGTAATGTAATGGTGGTGGTGAATCAACATATGTTGTCATTCAAGCACGACAAACATATTAAAGTAAATCACAACCTTTTACTTTCAGAATTTTACTTCCACTGTATCCTGTATTCCCACAAACAATTTACATACTGTAAAACCTCCAATGTCTGTCTCTCCAGTATACCTCGCCTATTGTGTGACCTGTATTTATGACTGATAAGTTTACTTATAATATGAATTACACCTTTGTAATGGAGCGATCCTTTCCGACTGGTTTATAGAGTATATGCTAAATTGAACAAACAAACAAAAACAACAAAATAAACAAAGGAAAAAAGATACTACAGATTCGTTTACAATTCGTTAATAAAAGTTTGAAATAGTTTGCTTTTGAATGAGTGGCATGTGTGCCGTGCCTCTCTGTTTCCGTTGTAATGTAATCCCTTTAATATTAAATTCTCTCTTGAAATAATTTACTTTTGATCTGAACAAGTGGTATGTGTGTTTTGTCTCTCTGTTTAAGTTATCATACCCTCCTATTATAAGATCACATTTGGAGTGCATTTTGCAAGATCACATATTGGAGGTTCCAATGTAATAGATTCAACTAAAGCACATTAACAACAATTTGATAATATGAAACAACCGCTATGCAACATTATGAACAAAAGTAAAACATTGACGCAAAATAACTAACCAACAGCAATAACAATCCTCACAGAACATTGTGTTAGAAGAGACTAATAATAATTAATCATATCAATCTGCGGGGGAAGAATTATGCTATGATATGTTCAGATAGGTAGAAAAATTAACGGTTTAAAAGTCACATCTGCTCTGTGTTTATTTTCAAATTACATGTACATACACTATATAATGCTGCTATGCTTATTTATCATTTATATATAATTTAATTACCAAAAAACACCATCTTACATAATGAGTATTGCAACAGATAATTTTCATAATTGGAAACACTGTAACGTACTTGTGAGGTAGTTCCTGTTGACCTCATGAATATTCATGCAGTTATACCTCATAACATAAGCACAAGGCTCCCATTTTCAAAGTAACCGGTTTGGCCTCATTCTTGATGAAAAACATTCGTCACTGCTCGGCAATTATGTTAAAACTGCCCAAAGTCAGCATAACCTAATATTACGTGAAATATGCTATGCAGTGTATGTACCCCACAACGATGCTAAAAATGTGCCTACCACACAACGTTGGGTAGGTAGGCATGTGTGTGTGTGGGTATGTGTGTTTGTGTGCATGCATGACAATCCACGCCTCTGACTACTATATCTTGTTTGATGAGATGAGATGGAGGTACATTCTTGTATTATTGTAGGTTATTATTATTTTAAGCTGAGTGAAGCCATCAGGGCTGCTGTGGGCATCGACAGAGAAAGATGGAGTGGGTCGGTTAAACGATCCTCGGTGGTGCCTGCATGACTTTTGAGTTCTGTGATAGGTTATTATTATTATTATTATTATTATTATTATTATTATTATTATTATTATTATTATTATTATTATTATTATTATTATTATTGTTTCTCTCAAATAAAGAGTCCGTATCTTGTATTTATATACCATAATATTATACCATCATATATGTTTCATGTTGTGTGTATAGCATAATGTAAATAGATACTCTAAGTACCTTGTGAGTAGTTTGCCTTTCTAGTTTTGTTATTGATCTGTTGACCTTTTTCTTTAGATTTTGCAAAGTACAAAATAATGGTTAATGTAAGAACAGATAATTATTTATATTTATTTAAAGACGGTTAATTATTTATTGTAGCCCTGTGGGTTCAGGCACTGAATAGACTGTGCAGATCCTTCAGTTTTTCCATTCCATAATGGCAAGTGTGAAGAGAACATGGGTGTGTGACTATCACATTGAAATACGCAAAAAGCATAGCTGAGACTTGCCGAATTACCTCCCGCAGAAACTAAGCCTCGGCGAGCCTTTTTGCTCCGCAGTAAGTGAAATACGCTGACACACGTGTGTTTGTGAAGGAAGAGAATGGCAAAGGGGATGAGGATGTGTGTCGACTCAGGAAAGCCCGAGAGGTTACACAAACGCTGAAGAGAAGAAGGCAAAAAAGAAGATTGCGCGACCAGGTTCTTGGCACACACTGCTAAACAAGGTCCAAAACCCGTTCACCGCCACCCACTTTACGTCTCCGTCCGCAACAAAAGAGAGCGCCAGGCCGACGAGAGTGGAATAAATGAATGGACTCCACCCCCCTCCCCCTCCCCTTCTTTCTTTCTTTTTTTCCGCCCTATTCTTTCATTCAATCTTCTGTTCCGTCCGTGGAAGCTTGCTTGCTTTTCCATCGACGAGTCTTTCTCTCTCTCGGGTCTTTCTGAACCTGTTCTCTCCTTCGTCAGGGATATTGACGCGCCGTGAGAGAAGGCGGGCAAAGGGGGAGTAATTAGTACCTTTGTGACACAGGGCGAGTTGCGTGCCTTGCCCCTCTTCTCTCTCGTCATGCTAGCTAGTCAGCATCGGCATACAAAGTACAGGGGCAACGTCATGTGGAGCAGAGGGGCCGGGTAGCTCAGTTGGTAAGAGCGTCTTGCTAGTAACCGAAAGGTCGCTGGTTCGAATCCAGGATTGGTCAACGTGTGATCATATTATTTTCCCCTTTACCAACAACTGGCCCGCTGGTGTCAGTATATCGATTGATTGTTGCTTTAGGTCCAGCGGACTCTTCCGAGCCAAATCAGGACCGGACAACCCCCAATCCGCATAAAAGATCTGCCGAAACAACCCTAGTGGGAAAATTGAATGCCCTCCACCAGCCAGTCACTTTACAATAAAGACATCCCACGCAGGGGACGGCCGAGGCTTCACCCCAACTTATCGAACCCCCGTTT
Source organism: Oncomelania hupensis (assembly GCA_036898135.1). Taxonomy (NCBI): domain Eukaryota; kingdom Metazoa; phylum Mollusca; class Gastropoda; order Littorinimorpha; family Pomatiopsidae; genus Oncomelania; species Oncomelania hupensis. The sequence continues at coordinate 16,603 of JBAHVR010000126.1, forward strand.
ACAAAAACAAAATAGAATACAAACATCATTATAAATTATCAACAAAACACGTACATATAAAATGCCTACATTGCTAAATAATAACATCATAGGAAGCCCTAGTGACCACCTGGCAGAAAGCGTCCAATATTCCCAAGCTGATCCAACAGACCTCATACACAAACAAGAAGTCTTGTTCCGGAAGAGTTGTCAAGAAAAAAGGTAGGAGACTGGTCCAGCGAAGAAGACGATAGTATAGCAGATTGATAGAACAGAGCAGGAATGAGAAAGAGCAAATGAGAAAGACAGCGACAGTGGGAATTTAAAGCACTAAATTTCCAGAAAGTGGGGATACTATTTATACTGAAACCCCCGGCACCCCAACGGGGGTGGTGTCAGTATAAATCGGTCCAGTAGTCACCTATATGCGAAAGTGTCGTGTGACTATAATCTACAAACAACATGTGTAGCATTGCAGACTATGCACGTCACAGAGGATGTGCTACCACAGACTCTCTTTCTGAACTAATATCTATCTTGCCTTAATTAGCGCATGGTGGTCATGCTGAGTATCAGAGGCCGTTTTTTTTTTTCTTACAAGGGCACCGTGCTCCTCCTTTTAGGAAGAGACGTTTAAAGACCTTTTGGTTGTCACAGACACTCCGAGATGCACGCCTTAGCGTGGTTTGCCAAGATCTCATGCCGGTGCACCTATCAGCCTCTAACTTGTTATAAATGTGGACATGTGTGTGTGTGTGCGTGTGTGTGTGTCGGTGGATGCGTGTGTGTGCGTGTGGGCATGTGTGTATGGGTGTGTGTAAGGGTGTGCGTGAATGTATGGGTGTATGGATGTGTGGGCGTGTGTGGCAGGTTAGCTCAGGTGCCCACTGTAGCTTACTCGCTGCATGCAAGAAGAACCGTACTCGTAATAACAAACTGTCAGTTCAATTCACTAGTATGGCGTACGAACATGGTCAAACGCGCGATGAAAAGTAGCGATGCTTTGCATCGATACTTTTTGAAAAGTATCGCTACTTTGCATCTCTCCGTTATAAAAGGATCGATCCTTTTCATCGCGCATTTCCGAGTTCTTCCGAATACACAGTATGCAAATTTTCCAAAAGTTTGATCGGAACTAAAGCGGAACACAAAACAGGCAATCGCGCCAATCTGCTTACTTTCCTTTCGTTTTGCGTTACTTGATGCGGGAAGATGGATGTAGATATTATTTATTAACTAATATTAATTCTTATATTTAGCTATTAATGGAAAAATTATATTAATTAATTAATTTGCTCTGAAAAGGACAATTGGAACTGCGGAATGTTACATAATACATGTATATTATTTCATTAGCTTGACCGATTTCAGTTTTGCAGAAACAGTGTGTTTCGCCTCGGTAAACTTCGGAACTGCGCGATGAAACTGCTCGAGCTAAAGTATCGATGCAAAGAAGTATCAGAAAGCATCGATACTTTCACAATTGGCGTTCCATTTGAGAAAATGAACGATCATTTTGAGAAAAGTAGCGATACTTTCCTAAACGGATGGATACTTATGAGAATAGTATCGATGCAAAGCATCGCTACTTTTCATCGCGCGTTTGACCCTGTTCGTACGCCATACACTAGAACGTTGTGTGATGATTTTGAACTTTTGTTGTAGTTATCACATTCTTTATGAAAGCAACTTCCATATCTAAACCTATCACTAACTACTAAGCTAGAAAGAAAGAGAAAGAGATTTCTCTTATATAGCGAGCGCACTTACAAGCTCAGAGAGCTTCTCAAGGCGCTGGCCCGTAATATTCAGCAATCACAAAATAGTTTGCTAATGATGGTGATGATGATGATGATGATGATGATGATGATGATGATGATGATGATGATGATGATGATGATGATGATGATGATGGTATTGGATGTTATATGTGCCTTATTCCTAAATCAGACTCAGAGTGCGACGATCTGTAACCAACATACACCCGCTCCATGTTAAGCCCCGGTCACACAGCCCTTTACGGCTGAATCACGGCCAAAGCGCGTCCAAAATTTGTTACCCGTGGAGTGGACGTTGTTGTTCGCGTTGATGTCGAGGTTAAGACGAGCTACGGTCGAGGTATAGACGTGGCAGGACGCGGGGAGAAATCTGAACGGCATCGGACGCGGCAAAAAGTTTTGAACTGCTCAAAATTTTAGCCCGCGCACAACCACGGGTAAAACACGCGGTAAAGACGTGCAACACACGTGAAACACGCGTGGTAATCCGTGTTCCGGCAGTGATTAAAACTTGGGGAGACGCGGTAAGTCGCGAAAATTTAGCGTTCAGTCATTGGACGCATGTACCGCGTTGGAATCACGGGAAATAGCGTGTGTATAGCGGCTTATCACTGAAAAATGGATTTTTCCACGTACATAGCACTTACCTACAAACGTTTTGCCGCGTCCGATGCCGTTCAGATTTCTCCCCGCGTCCTGCCACGTCTATACTTCGACCGTAACCGTCTTACCCTCGACATCAACGCGAACAACAAGGTCCACTCCACGGGTAACACATTTTGGACGCGCTTTGGCCGTGATTCAGCCGTAAAGGGCTGTGTGACTGGGGCTTTAGAATTCATCCATAAAACCTGTCAAACATGCAACTTTCACCTCCGTAGAATAGGCCTTGTCCGTAAGCATCCGACCACTGATGCTATTGCCAAACTCATTTCCTCTTTTGTTCTGTCACGCTTAGACTACGGTAACTCTTCTGGCTGGTCTTCCTTCCTCTTCTATTTATCTGCTACAACATGATAATAACGCAGCTGCTCGTCTGGTTCTCCAAATAAAAAAAAATTGATCATATCACACCACTTTTATAGTCACTGCACTGGCTCCCACTGCCTCATAGAATTATCTACAAAATCTCTATTTTCTGTTACAAGTGCGTCCATGGCTTTGTTCTTTACTACCTCACCCAGAACATTCAGACCTACAAGCCCTCTAGAAATCTTCGTTCTTCCTCTGACACCCTCATACTTCACATACTCCTTTGGATGAGAATATAAACCGAGGTCTAGTCTGTGTCGCATACATTCCATCATAACGGACTTTAAAGATCCTGACGCTCATGTCCTAGACGGGTGAGTGCCGGTGACAAGAACACACCCAACATGCACCTAAGTCCTACACCCCCATCGCTGGTTGCCCATGATTGTGCTCAGTTGTCTGGAGCGTTATTACAATGCGCCCAAAGGTTGCAAGTTGGCGCCTCGGATGGCTGGTGTTAGATCCTGTATCGGCTAGCGCCTTGAGCAGCTCTTGAGCTGGAAAAGCGCTATATAAGAACGATTAAATAAATAATACTCTGCTACAAACTACCCCCTGCTGGCTGTCGATTTTTCTAAGTGATTGGTCCTTCAACTTGGAACTCTCTCTCTCTCTCTCTCTCTCTCTCTCTCTCTCTCTCTCTCTCTCTCTCTCTCTCTCTCTCTCTCTCTCTCTCTCTCCCTCTCTCTTCAAAGCTTTCCGAATATAGCTACTTTCAAAGCCATCTTGAAAACTCATCTATTCCTTAAATGTTTCTGATGTTTCTTGTCTCCCACCATCATTGTCATTCCTCCTTTTCTGAATCAAAGCACAGCCCTCACCCACCCACCCTATCATCCCTTCGTCGCTTCCACCCCCTCTCTCGTCTCTATTTCACCTGTAAATATTTGTGTCCAGTTTATTCACAACTTTCCGGCACCTCTCATAAAAACTCGTGGGTATCGCCATTATAAATTAAAACGAGGTTATATGAAACCAAGTTCCGGTTTGGCTTGTTTTGCTTTTATCAAAGCTTGATGCGTGACTTTTAAATATGGCAAATCGCCGAAAACGACGATTGTTAGAGCCAGAAAACGAGTGGGATAAGTATAAAAACGGTGGAGGCAGTACATGCTCAGTGAAAGAATGCAAAAAACAATCGTAGAGGCCTGTATTTGTGGCGACTTCGGAGGTGCGTCGATCATCGACAGAAAGTGAAACAGGACCTGAAAACTCTTGTAGTTTTCCATAGCTTCGCCGTCGCAACCTTCACAAAACACGAAGTAACTGACTATGTTAGGCTAGCGTTGTGGCCAAGTGGGCTAAGGCGGGACTAACTTGCCTTGTCCACAAGTCAGAAACCAATGGCGCCTGACAGGTGTGGGTTCGAGCCAGCATTTGGGCGTTATGTTTTTCCGAATATTTTTCAAAAATTCACAAATAATGTTAGGTAGGTAGGGTTTAGGCGCGCCATTGGCGATAGAAAGGGATAATAAACTGCAGCAAAAAACATAAAAATATGTGAGGGTACGATACAGGTGGCCAGTGACACATGTTATTATTCTTGAATATTTGGAAAAAAAACTCACTAAAACACGCGGAGAAAAAACAACTGTTTAACACTTGTCAGCCGCTTCACAGTTTGGTAGGCCTTCTTGCTGTTGTTCTTGTTCAGAGTGTTCTCTATTTCCTGGCATTGATCTTCTATTCAGTTATTCTTTGCTGTGCGCATGCCTTTTCGGATGTCATTGTTGATTTTTCAGTAGGCATCAGCTCCCTGTGAGGTGTTTTTTTCTTTTTCATCTCTCTTCGTTTATCACACAGGTCCAAAAGTTCAGGTGTGATCCACAGCTTCTTCTTTGGCCGGTGCTTTCCAAGGATCTCCGTGGCGGCATCTCTCACAGCTGAGTTGAAGGTGGTGGGCATGGTGTTGGCATCTACTTCACCAGCTCCCAAAATGAGCAGTGGTGCAAATTTCCCTCCCATTGTGGCCTGAAATATTTCTGAAACCTCCGGGTCTTGCAGTTTGTCCAGGTCGAACTTCAGTATTGTGCATTTTGCTGTGTTTACTCTCTTCAAGTGGAGCCGGAAATACATCATCACGAGATCGTGGTCACTTCCGATGTCTGCTCCTGGAAACGTGCGTGTCCTGCCAATGTTGATGCTTGATCTGAAGCGTTTCTTGATCATAATGTAGTCGATCAGTTTGTGATGCTCCCGCCGGGACTGTGCCATGTCCATCGTCTGGATTTGTTGTGGACACCAAGCGTGTTTGCCAGTATCAGATTGTTGTATCTGGCAAACTCCAAGAGTCTCAGACCCCTGTCATTTGTCTCGTTGTTGCAGTGGGGTCCACATGTGTCTCCCCAGTTGTGGTGCGCATCTTGGCCAACCTTGGCATTCCAGTTGCCTTCCACTATGACCATGTCCTTCTTCGTCACTCGGTCAGGCTGTCCTTGACCAAGACCATTATTAAAGGGAGGGAGGAAACCGGAGTACTCGGAGAACTCGGAGAAAACTCCATATTACCTGAATAGTCGCTTACCTAAATCACGTAAGTTCGCCCCGCAGCCTTTGGCATATGAAACGGGCAATTAATCCAATGCATCAGAAACCAATGATGATGACACATGTGATGATGATGATGATGATGATGATGATGATGATGATGATGATGATGATGATGATGATGATTTATATTCTTCAGGAGTACTTTTGTCTATTATAGAAGATGTCAACAACAACAACAATAACAAGAACAACAACTGTATCAATGAAGAAAATAACGACTGAAAAAGAATAAAACTGAACATAAGAGTGCAACATATAAGCTTTCACGCTTACGAGTACGTGAAATCTGCACAAACTAGGCCAAGAAGATGAAGAAGAAGAATGGTCCATCAAATATCAACTATGTGTACTAATGTAAACGAAAACTAACGAAAGACGAAAATTTGTGAAAAAAGGATATGGTATTTTAAAAGATGGAGACTGCCAGGATATATTTTGTGGCGTGCTCAATTAAGCCTTCCCGTTTTCTTACGTAGGTCAAGGTCAATAAACTGCATTTCCATGCCATCATCCATCACAAGAGTGTCAAAATAGATGTCATAGGGAGAATACGTATGACAAAACGAGCGTGCGAATGCATGAGAATAATCTGCGAAGCAGATGTGTCAATGGTGGAAGCACAAGTGAAGGTCCTGGGTTCTTTTTTACGCTTTATCTCCGTGCGTGTATTTACCATACATTTTTGTAAGCTAAAATACAAATTATGGAACTTTCAATAACATTTTTTTAAAGTAAATTAATCTTTAGCTTTCAATTCTGCTGTTTACATTTGAATAACTGGTGTTATGGACACAACAGTTGAGTCTAATCATCTTACAGGTTTGAAACTATGTTGTTTTGATTTTGTTTTTAAAAAAAAAGGTAAAGGTAGTCCCATAGCCTGTGGCCGTAGGGGAGCGTGATGTTGGAGATAACACTTATCTTGGGCCGGCGTAATGAGGGTGATGCCCATCTCTCTCTCTCTCTCGCTTCTTTACCTTCCCCACCCTTAAGAGAGTAGGTACTCAGTCACAGTTCAGTCAACTGAGGGCGTTGTTATTTGTCGCTTCACGTTTTGCGGTCACCCATCCAAGTGCTAACCGCACTGGACGATGCTTAACTTGCGACACAGTAGCGAGTGCTCCAACCACTGCGCTATCCGACACCCCATAATGATTTTGTTAAAAAAATTATATTAATTATAATAAATTTTATTGTCATGTTACACTACTGACTCAAGAAAAATGCGTTTGTATGTGTTTGTGTGTATTTGGGTTTGTACGTTTGCGTGTGTGGGTGTGGAGTGTGTGTGTGTGTGTGTGTGTGTGTGTGTGTGTGTGTGTGTGTGTAAAACAGAGACAGACAGACAGACAGGCAGACAGAGACAGAACTTCCCGCCCGGTAACTAGTTCGTATTAATTTTAAAAAACAACAAAACATCTACTAGTTCTGTAGATTCTAAGAAAGAGGCTTCCGCAAGAGTGCTTGACCAAGGAACGTACATCTCTGTGAAGTTTGTAGGACTGCTCCTAGACTGACACTAAAACTGACACTTTATTGGCCAAAGCACTTGCAAGCAGTATTGTCAGGCTGCTGTTACGCCAGCTACGCGCAAGTTGATTAGTTTGTGATTAAAACTTCGGAACCAAGACAAGAACCAAGAAGCATATCTACAGACAGCATCCAGACGAAACAAATTCAATTGTCGGTTGTGTGATTGCGTGGGAATGGGGATGAAGGTTGCAAATATGTTTACTTGAGTGTTGGAAAAATTACCATGAATATAGCGTAGCTGAGACTAGATAGACCACTTTGAGAGCGAGGGAAGGGCCTCGTCTTATGCTCCCAGCTACGCTGTTTTGGAATATGAACATGGAATTTGTTATTAGCGCTTTCAGAACAAAGAATAAAATCTCACTTTACAAGAGCTGACCCTCTTAGTACAAACATCCAGATGATAGTCTTTTAATGATAGTCTTTTTATAGTTTTAGTTATTCTAATGACGGTGTGAAGAGAAACACTGAAATCCAGAAGATGTGATTAAACTCACCATTATTTTATTTAAACCCGTCAACGCATAAGGAACTGAAAAGCTCAGAAGTACTAGCATTTTTTTTTTAATATTTATCATGACCGTTTACTTCCCCCACGGCCAGTAATGGGCAAATTTTTGTCCTAAAATTAAACATTTATGTCATGTACGGGTTAGAATGGGTTTAATTTTCCGGCATCATCGGCTGCCTACAAAAAGACTGTCCCTTGCAGATTTGCCTTTTCCTTACAGTACGTGGGTTTACCAGCCTCCAGTTTACCGTCATGATAGGCGTTCAATGTGAGCGCAGAGGCAGCGAGGAGTAAGGTGGAAAATCGTGTCGACGGGTGCACTCCTGTGTCCTGGGTAATCCACTTACTCCAACATTAGGTGCGTCCTTCTTCTCCGTCTTCGTCTCTCCTTCTTCTCATTCTTCTAACTTGTTCGTATTCATTCAGAATTGCTACCTCGAGTCCTGAGGAACTCGATCCACAAGGTTCTGAAACACCCAAAAGATAATTTGGAAAAAAAGAAACAACTACAACAAAAGAAATAACCCAAGGCACATTGCATTTTACAGCAGAAACTTGTTGTTGCTGTTGGTTTTTCAGAGAAAGAAAGAAAAGAAAGAGAGTTATTTTATATAGCGCACTTACAAGCTCAGAGAGCTTCTCAAAGCGCTGGCCCGTAATATACAGCAAGCACACGATAGTTTGCTGAAGTCAGGATTCGAACCCACGTCCCATGAACATGACCTCAAGAAAGGGATCTGCGCGTTATGCCAGTAAAATGGCTTTGAATTCGATAGGTAATATTATAATGTTGACGGCGTCAATATTAATTGATTGAATGACTGTTTCTTTCTGTACTTTTTTCCCGTTCTGTTTCTTCCTGTCTGCCTGTCGGTCTCTTTGTCTTTCTGCGAGCCAAATAGGAAGCCGAGCGAGGCGAGAGGAAGCATGGGAAGGTTCGTCGATATATTTTGCTCAGTCTGACCAATGAAAGGGGCACGTAACTCTATCAGCGGACTCGGCGTCTCCTGGGTAATTACGTCCCCTTGTCGAGTTCCCCGAAACCTCATTTACGTCTCTCGCTTGTCAGTGCCGTCCTGTTGTGTGACAGACAGTCTGTGTGTGTGTGTGTGTTGCTGTGTGGGTGTGTTGTTGTGTGTGTGTCTGTGAGTGTGAGGCTCTGTGCGTACGCGTGGTTGTAAGCTTATGAGTGTGTGTGCGTGAGCACCTTTTGGTCTCTGTGCTGTGTGTGCGTGAGCATCTTTTGGTATCTGTGCTGTGTATGCGTGTGTATAAATGCCACACTGTAGTGTGATCGCCATCCTGGGATGGTTATCCCCGTCTGCCATATCGCCAATGGTGGGTGTAGACGTTAAATCTCAATGTTCATCGCCATTCTTCTTCTTCTTCTTCTTCTTCTTCTTCTTCTTCTTCTTCTCTCTCTCTCTCTCTCTCTCTCTCTCTCTCTCTCTCTCTCTCTCTCTCTCTCTCTCTCTCTCTCTCCATCTCTGCTCCAACACGCCTCTGTATTTTATATGTGTGTTTGTTTTTGTGTGTGTGGCTGTGTGCGTGAATGTGTGTGCAGTTGGTGTGTGTTTGAAACTGTTCGCGCGTGCATGAGAACGATTAGGTTACCCTCCAACAATGTCGAACTGTTCATTTGTGCGGACACCTTCAAGAGTTCAGAATGTCGACGCATATTCAAACTTTTTCAGTTCAGCTAATTAATCACAATCCGAAGAAGATTTTGTCACTCAAACCTGTAAGATAAAAATATCCATAAAAAATCAATACAATTTTAAATGTAGAAAAGCCTTTATTCAATTTAGAAAATAATACAAAGTCCATTGCAAAAAACAGCTGTTCAAAATCTTAGTTCAAAACAGTCACGATACTTTTTAAAGCTTTTAAATTATTAAAGCTTTTGTTAAAATTATCCCGTTAACAAATCCATTTAAAATAATGCGTTAAGATCAATAATCTGTTAAAATCGGAAAATGTTGAAACACCATTTATTTAATCAAATAAATTAAATCCATTAAAAGCCAACTCAAGTTAAAATATGAAGACGTTATCAAACAAAATAATAAAATCCTAAAATTAGCTCAAACTCCATTAAAACCAGGAAGTGTTACAAAAAAAACAAAAAAAAACACGTATGATTAAAAACTGGCATTCAAGACAATCAGAAATTCTGCGTTTAAAAATCCATTAAAATCAGCAAAGTTTGAAAACAATGGCGGGTTTCTGTGCACTCGTCCTCAGTGGTATGGTGACACAGGCCACGCCGACACTGCATGTTGTGTTGACGCCACAGGCTTGCTACACTGGCGACTAGGGACAGTCGTTGGCCCAGTTTTAAAAATCTGAACGCCGTTCGATCAATGCAGCAGTAACGGTCCAGTTTTATTCCCCAGTCACAGATATCAATGAATGTCTGCATGCACAGGGTTTAGATTTAAAAGCAGGGGTGTCGTCCACTCATTCGGAGTTTGCAGAAAAAAGCATGAAACAGAATGACGTCTGCACGTCTCCATCTATATAGTGAATCTGATCCTTTAATCAGCATGGAAAAAAACACAAAATCCACGCTAAGAGATGAGTAGGGAGATATACTGGCCCATTCATTATCATCTTTTATCCAGTTTACTTGCGACAGTTTCTCTTTGTTGTTCATTGTAGTTTGGCTCAGTGGTCCATGCCCTAATTCAGTAGCGCAAGCTTACAGTAAGTCTGCGTCTTGAGAGTCCTGTTGTTTGTAGATTATAGTCACACGACACTTTCGCATATAGGTGACTACTGGACCGATTTATACTGACACCAGCGGGCCAGTTGTTGGTAAAGGGGAAAATAATATGATCACACGTTGACCAATCCGGGATTCGAACCAGCGACCTTTCGGTTACTAGCAAGACGCTCTTACCAACTGAGCTACCCGGCCCCCCCTTGGGGAGTCCTGGGGTCGATCGAGCCTTATAAACGAAGTGGATTTAAGGCCCAGCTGGTCATGGTCTTTATACAGTGATCTAGCTTCTCGATTTTCCTATCCTATCCTATCCTGTCCCGTAACCCGAAGGTCGTAGGGGCACCACAGATGATCGTTTAACTAGCATACTCCATCTTTCTCTGTCCTCAGCAGCCCTGATGGCTTCGCTCAGTGTCAAACCAGTCCATTCTCGAATGTTGTTCTCCCACCTCTTTTTCGGTCTCCCTCTTCTTCTACCTCCTTGCACTGTGCCTTGCAGAATAGTCTTTGCAAGGCCTGATGATCTGGTGACGTGGCCATACCATCGGAGTTTCCGTTTCTTCACCACTGTTAGCAGGTCATCGTGTTGTCCAATTCTCGATTTTATTCTTGCAATTTTCTCCTGCTGTCTTCTTCTTCTTTTTCTTCTTCTTCCTCTTCTTCTTCTTCTTCTTCTTCTTCTTCTTCTTCTTCTTCTTCTTCTTCTTCTTCTTCTTCTTCTTCTCTTCTCCTCTTCTTCTTCTTCCAATATTATTTCTCAATGCCTCATTCTTTTCTTTCATTCATTTAAAAGTCCAACTTTTCCCCCTCTTTATTCTTCATCTTCATCGTCCTCCTCCTGCTCCTCCTCCTCCTTCTTCTTCTTCTTCTTCTTCTTCTTCTTCTTCTTCTTCTTCTTCTTCTTCTTCTTCTTCATCCCCCTCCCTCCCCATGCCCCAATGTTATACTGGGTTCATCATTTGTTTCTGTTAAAATAATAATTTTAAAACGTATTCATGCCGTACTCTTTATCTTTATTTTGCTTTTCTTTCTTTCTTTTTCTTTCTTTCTTTCTTTCTTTCTTTCTTTCTTTCTTTCTTTCTTTCTTTCTTTCTTTCTTCTTCTTCTTCTTCTTCTTCTTCTTCTTCTTCTTCTTCTTCTTCTTCTTCTTCTTATGTCTTCGAGATTTTGGATGAAGTGTGAGGAGCGAAGCCTCAACAGTGAGCATAATGAAGAATCCGTGTGACCAATCGGCTGCTTCGAACATCAGCAAGGCTTCAGCTTCCGTCTCAGGCCTGATTCCTGATTGCTGTGGCGATACATACAGACCATCTTAGCATTTAAACCTTGCACAACTGACGCATGCTCAGTACTCACCACCGCTGACAGATCCCGTGCCTGCAACCGCGGTTAGTAACCGTCAACCATACAAACCTCTCAATCATGTTTGTCGACATTTTCGCGGTCGTCGTCGTGGTTATCATTATCGTCGTCGTCGTCATCATCATCATCATCGTCGTCGTCGTCGTCGTCTTCATCATCATCATCATCATCATCATCATCATCATCATCATCATCATCATCATCATCATCATCGTCGTCGTCGTCGTCGTCATCCTCGTCGTCGTCATCCTCGTCGTCGTTTTCATATTTTAAACTCCTTATGCATTCCCACCCCTTCCAAGTCTTATTGCTGTGAAAATCATTATTTTCTCTTTTTTATTTTATTTCTCTCTCTCTCACTCTCTCTCTCTCCACCTCTCACCCTTTTTCTCTACCTCTCTCCAGCTCTCACCCCTTTGTTCTCTCTCATCCTCTTTTTCTGCCTTCTTTTTTCTCAGTTGTTTCGTGTGACGGCAAAAACAGTGCTTAGGCGCATGCATGTAACAAATGCTTGACTCCCGTTTCCAATCGGTTCCAGACTCTGAAACTGTCATCCCACATCACATGCCGCCAGCAGAGAACTTCCAGGCTTCTTCTTCTTCTTCTTCTTCTTCTTTCTCGCTTCCTTTTTTTTTACTTCCTCAACTTTCTTTCTTCCTTCGGTTCTTCGTTGTGTTTTTTTGTTGTTTTGTACTTTCTGTTACAAGTAAGTGCGTCTACTGGTCCTGATTTGGCTCGGAAGAGTCCGCTGGACCTAAAGCAATAATCTTGTATTGTATTGTCCAAGGACTAGCTCCTTCCTACCTCACCCGAACATTCACTTCTACAAGCCATCTAGAACTCTTCGTTCTTCCCCTGACACCCTCATGCTACAAATACCCCGCTACAAACTCTCCTCTGCAGGCTGTCGATCCCTCTTAGTGCTTGGTCCTTCAACTTAGAACTCTCTCTCTCTCTCTCTCTCTCTCTCTCTCTCTCTCTCTCTCTCTCTCTCTCTCTCTCTCTCTCTCTCTCTCTCTCTCTCTCTCTCTCCAGCTCTCCGAACATAGCTACTTTCAAGTCCAACTTAAAAACTCATCTCTTCCTAAAAATGTCTGTTCTGGTCTCCCATTACCATCTTCATTCCTTCTTTTGTGATTCGGACCACCGCGTCACACCGCACGCCCCCAGTCCCCTCACCCCTTATTTGCTGTCCTCCTCCTCCCTCCCTGGTCTGATACATTTTTATTGTTAATATTCTTTTTAATATTTGTATTATGTCTTTGCATACTTTATTAGTAGTTTTTTTCACTTCTTTTCTTATGTATTTCGATGTTAACGTTAAACATAAATGCGTGGAACTGATGTCATTAGGAAAAAACGCGATATAAATACTAGTAGTAGTAGTAGTAGTAGTAGTAGTAGTAGTAGTAGTAGTAGTAGTAGTAGTAATATTATTATTATTATTATTGTTATTGGTAATGTTATTATTATTATTATTATTATTATTATTATTATTATTATTATTATTATTATTATTATTATTATTATTATTATTATTATTTCTTTCTTTCTTTCATTCTGCTTTCTTAACGTCGATATGTACATATTCCGAGAGACAACCTGCACGAAAGACACAGAAATAAACAAATAACAATTAAATAAAACACACGCACACACAGGCACAGACACACATACTGAAACACTCACGCACACAGAAACATGATGATGATGATCATAATGATGATAATTATCATTATGGTGTTTTTTTTGTGTGTGTGTGTGGTTGTTGTTGTAAAACTGCCTACCGCGGTGCATAGACTGTACCTTCTGTTTTTCCTATACGGTCTGAAGATTTATTCCTACTCTTTTAATAAAATTACTATACATAGGTTTTTACCTCTGTATATCACTCCTACAAACCAAACAGTGTCCTTTCTAGTTAGCTCCTAGTAAGTCACTAAAATAATGTACTCTAGTTTGTGTTGTGTCTGTGCATAGGCGACTTCACTTGGCCAATCGTTCGGATATTACCCTAACCTTGACTATAACATTGGGGCTGTGGCATAAGCGCAGTCAGGGGGATCAGAGAGATCAGCGCTAGGCGCGCATGACATTCGCTGACATCTGGCCCCGATCACCGAGCACGTGCAACACGATAGGTGCACAAACACGCGCGTTCGGGCCGCCAGCTATGCGCGCCATGCAGCAGTGGCGGGAGGTAAGAACTGGAGAGCGAGCCCAGCCAGACCAGATCATCCGAAGAGGGCTTTAAGGTTTCTTTGCTATCCTGAATATCCAGGAGATGCCAGCATCAGAGGCTCAAAGTCAACTTCAGAATTTTATATTTATATCAGAATGAAACGAATTGTTCTTCTCATATTGCTTTGCTAATTCAAAGAGCTCATCAAAGCGTTGCCGAAAACAGTATCTCAGTATCTCAATCTAGTCGCCCAATGCGACAAATTGCTCCTTGGTGCGCACTGTTTAACGTCGCAGACAACCATGCGGCCTTGAATCGAAATAAACGTTTCACTTAGTGGACAAAGAGCGGCGATGCGTTTCTTCATCTACGGGGGACTCTAGTTCCGCTGTCTGCAAAGAGGCGGGCGCACTGTTTATGTTCCCGCACTGGGTTTCACCGGTTTTGAAGAAGCTGATCTTCGATGCTCCTGCCTACTCCTCGATTTCTGGTTCTGATTTGGCCTCGGAAGAGTCCGTTGGACGTAAAGCAATAACCATGTAAATGTAGGCCTAACTCCTCAATTTTCAGAAATGTTCAAAGCCCGATCGTTCACACGTGTGGTTCGATCTATAGACCGCCGTCTTTCTCAGGATACTGATTATGAGGATGAGGATGAGGAGGAGGAGGATAATTAGTAAACCGCACAACTACGTACAGAGAATCCGGTCTTGTAAATAAAAGGTTCAAAGAAACCACGCTTGGTTAGGCTAAATTTCCATTCACTGGTGTGAGGTTAAGCAGATTAGAGAGGGATGATGGGAACAGGCTGCAAACGTCTTTCCAGCTGTGACAGACCATTTCACAACAAAAACGGAAAGGACAAGATGGTATGCATAATATGATGTTATATGTGTTGTGATGTAATAAGTTGTGATGCTGTGTTATGTTTTGTTGTGATGTGTTGTAATATGATGACTATGTTCTGTTCCACGATGTGACTCTGCATTTTGTCCACCAGAGAATCAGAGATGATTGCACTGACGCTGTGATCCCTAACCAACCAATGGAAAACTCTTCAGTTTCTTCTTCCCAAAACGTTAGCGTCATTCAATGCGTTATCTTTGATACTTGGCACAGAACAGAACAGTAAAATTGTTTATCTGTTGCGCATTTATCAGCTCAAACAACTCGCAATGCCCTGGCAGAAAGCAGAATCGAACTCAAACCATTAAAAACCCCACCTCTCTTTTTGACCTAATTATCAGGATTTTCAACATGCCGCTGAGGTAACACGGAGTGTAGAGATGTGGGAGGAGTGTGTGGAGGACACTGTATTAGAAATGGTTACACAAAGTCGATTGTCTATTGAGTAAATCGCGGATCGTTTAGTAAGACAATGGAGAGAGAATTTGCTGTCAGGATAGATGGGAACAACACAATGTTTTTATCAGTACAACTTATGTTAATTTGATGAATAAAAATTTATACAACAACAACAACAAAAACACATTTATCCGCATCACACAAACACGAAAAGTATGAAAAATAAACCATAGTCGGTGCTTCGGTGTTTGGATAAAAATAAAAGAGTTACGTAAGAACTGAACAATATTAAAATCAATCTTAATTAAAATCAATCGTATCCTAAAATAACAGAGATTCTGATCTCAAAACTGTGCTTGAAAAGATCACGTTTTCAGGAAACAACCCCAAGTCACGACGCATGCCAAGCGAACAACACAACCTACTGACACTCTGCGTGGCTCTGACTGTGAACGTGGGCTTTTTGGCATGCACGTGTGCGTCTTCTCAGAAACCTGCATGTGACATCCACAGTGTCAAAGTGAATAAGGCCTTGGGACCACCTGCTGCGAGGGGGAAGTCGTTCGTAGTAGTTCTTAACTCTCGTCCTTCTAATCTAACGTTATGCCTGCTTAACTTAAGTTATATCCGAAACTCAAGTCAAAAAGAACTCCGAAAGCTAGCCTACTAGGAAGACAGCAGTATTGTTTGTGAAGTCTTTGTTCTGTCGTTCAGACTACATTTACTTTGCACTGATACAGACGATTTTACAACAAAGGGAAAAGGACAAGATGGTATGCAGGATATGATGTTGTACGTGTTGTGATGTTGTGTTGTGTTGTGTTGTGCTGCGACGTGTCTTTGTGTCTCATTCTGCCGGGAATTCGACTGCCTTGTTTTTAATCTTTTCTTGCATTGGACGTTCTTTTTTCAGGTGTCTACAAGTTGCCTTGTATATGGATGCATTGTTCGTTTGACTGCTGTCTTCAATGTGGCTGTGACATCTGGGTGTTCATCGCTGTGTGCGGCGCTGCACGGGCCCAGAGGGCCTGCAAGCAGTACAGGGAAGCCTGTGCGTGCCAGGCGTGCCCGATTGCCGGGGATCGTAACTCTGCTGCCTGGCATGGCCTGTCGGCCTGCATCATTCAGGAGGCTGGGGATGGGGGCATGTCCCCGCCATCTGACGCCCCGGGATTGTTGGCAACCGGACAGACTGTGCTTGGCCTTTCTTCTTCTTCTTCTTCTTCTTCTTCTTCTTCTTCTTCTTCTTCTTCTTCTTCTACTACTACTACTACTACTACTACTACTACTACTACTACTACTACTACTACTACTACTACTACTACTACTACTACTTCTTCTTGTTCTTCTTCTTCTTCTTCTTCTTTGACTACTACTAATTCTTTCTTTCTTTCTTTTTTTCTTTCTTCTTCTTCTTCTTCTTCTTCTTCTTCTTCTTCTTCTTCTTCTTCTTCTTCTTCTTCTTCTTCTTCTTCTTCTTATTTTTCTTCCTTTTCTTCTTCTTTCTGCTTCTTCTTTCTTCTTCTTTTTTTCTTTTTCTTCTTCTAAATCATAGGACCAACATTTACAGCAAAAATAGATTCAAGAACATTATATACATACTTGCATAAGGGTCGAAAAAGGTTCAAAACATACTGGAACAATAAGCACAGTAAATAACAATGATAATACCAATATGCCAGAGAAATAAAACATGCCATAGACAAATAAAACTGCAAGATACTGGAAACAAACTGGTCCCCGCGCCATCCAATCCTCGGCGACGAAGATGTGTAGGTTCCCAACAGCTAGGCTCCGATATTCAGTATGGGCCCCCACCCTTCCCAAGGGTCTTCTCAACTTCACAGACATGACTCGTTCCTTCGTGTGCAGAACTGGTCGCCGCATTTTAACAGGGATTCCGAGAGATTGCCTTTAATTCTCTATACAATTATGCGTTTGTCTTCTCTCGCCATGCGTGCTGAATGAACAGGCGATCGATCTGTTATACATGAATGACAAATATCCAAATCTTTGTTAAATTATATAGTGCGTGGTTCTTGGCCAGTTAAGTTACGATTTAAAAAAAAGGAGTTCTTGAAACCTGTGTTTGGTATTACTACTGTTCATAGTTGTTTATTTATTTATGTATAGTTTCGTCACTAATGGCACATAAATTCAATTCTTTACCAGGTCTAATATATAGTCAAGAATGATTATGAGAATCCGTTGCAGTTCCTTAGAGTTCGTGTACGGAAAGGTAAGAACCAATTTAAGTAAGCAGGGCCGGACCTGGGAAAATTCGAAGGAGGGGGTGGGGGTGTTACAGATTCAGCGAAGCGCCGAGCCTTCTAGGGGGGTCCGGGGGCATGCTCCCCCGGAAAAAATTTTTTTCAAGGATGCAAATTGATGCAATCTGATGCAATCTGAACCTTGAAAAAGCCATTTGTGGTGGTCTGGGACTTTGAGCTTTTTTAACAATTGAACTGACAACCTGTGGGGTACAAAAATTATCCTCTGCCCCTCCCTTAAAAAAACAACAACAACACACACACAAACATTTATTTGTCAGCAGAGATGTTTTGTATACTATTATTATTCACTACTTTTTGTTGATCGTTAACGGTATAAAGCTTTACCTTGTAGTTTATGAACATCACCGCCCTGCGTTCACTTTCAGTCTTGCTGCACTAGATTCCTCGGCATTAGTACCATTTGTGAATTGTATCTTCTGGCAAAACAGTTCACTGCCTCTTTGAAGTCAATATCAACATCCCTGTGCACTTCCAGTAAAGCAAGTCCATTGAGTTTCTGTTGCCCCATTGTAGAGCGCGGGTAGTTTTTCAGGTTGCAACTGACTGAACGCTCACACACGGCAGTAGTGACATTGACATTGATAATTACATGGGAAAAAACATATTGAATATGTGATTCAAAAAGCTGTAAAAAGTTATAATTTATTAAAAATTATTAGCAAGCAGCCTTGGGGCCTGGACCCTAAAACTTTAGTACATTTAGCATGCGGATTTGTTAGATCTAGATTAACATACGGCCAAGAGGCTTATTTCTCTGCCCCTACATGTTATATTAAAAAGATACAGAGTTTAGATAGTAAAGCTATAAAATTGGCTCTTGGAATTCCTATACACACTAAAACAATACGTGCTTATGAAACAGCGGGAGTTATGCCTTTAGACGTTTGGAGAAAATTATCGTGTGCAAAATATGTTATAAGAGCAACTGCAGTAGATAACAGTACGAATGAGGATCTATATTTAAGATCAGATATATATTATCCTAAACATTCACAAAAAATTAAATGTTTTCAAACAATAGCAACTTACACAAATGGCATAGTTCCAAAACATTTTGAAGATAAAGATTTTATATGTAACAAGAACGTAGTGTCTCCAATACCTGTATGGGAACTTGAAAAAGCTAACTATGACATTAATTTTACTAATGAAACGAAGAATAATAACTCAGATTTAATGATAATTGATGTTCGTTATCATTTATATGATAAATATTCGACACAACTTAAGATATACACTGACGGATCTGTCCTTGAAAATGGTAATGCTGGAGCAGGTTTTGTTAGTCCTGAATTTAAAATTACAGAATCAGTTTATTTAGGACAAGGATACTCAATTTTCACTGCAGAATTAATAGCAATACTTATGGCTTTAAATAAAATAATATTGATTGATTGATTGATTGATTTATTGTTGCTTTAGGTCCAGCGGACTCTTCCGAGCCAAATCAGGACCGAATAAAATAATAAATATAACATTAAATTTCTAGATCTATAGTTTAGTTATATGTGTAGACTCAAAATCAGTTTTAGAGGTATTAAATTCTAATCACAGTAAAGACAGAAAAGAAATAATTTGTGAAATTAAGTACTTGATTCATAGTATTATAACCAATGGAACACATCTTAACTTTTGTTGGGTTCCTTCTCATTGTGGTTTTCTCTTCAATGACTGGGCTGATCGAGCTGCAAAACATGGTGTCGAAAACAATCATGTTGTAAAATTAAATATAGCATTGTCAGTTAAAGAGTTGCAAGTTATAACTGAAAAGGAAGTTAAAAAGAAATGTTATTTTAATCTCCTATTTGAGCAACATAATGGAATTCCCAGGTCTGTAGTGTCGATGGCTAATAGAATATATCTAAATTCTATAAGAACTATATATTGTAAAAATATCAAATGTGTATGTAATGAAATGTTTTCTTTGAAACGTGTTTTATTTCAATGCAATCAGTTGCGAGATAGTTTATCTAACAATATGACAGCTTTGGACAATATTAGTTTTGATGTATGCATTAGTCTAGCGAAAACGTTTATTGGTTCTTCAATTGGTCAGTATCTATGATAACTGATGTTTAATTACCTAGTTGATTTTTTTATCTTATCATTTCGGTGAAAAAGACATTAAAAGCAAACAAAGCAGTAGTGGCAGGCAGGGTGCAAAGGTTCTGTAGCATGATGAACAGGTTGGGATAAAAATCCCTGTCACAATGTTTCAGTGCTTCTGATGCCGTGGATGGGATGATAGCTGTCGCATTCTCAGCAGCACTTCGCCATTTGCAAACCCACCGTTGGTATTCTGCATCAAGGGTAGCGTTGTCTGGCAGGTCATACTCCCACAACATTGCCAGTGTCTTCACCCCTTCTGGAACCTGCATGAAACCATCCTGGTTGTCTATTAAAGTGCTTGGCACCAGACAGAGACCATCAACTGCTAGGTCAGCATTTTTGAACCTCGAGTCCAATTCGGTTGACAGGTGTTCCAAGAAAGGAATGGCAATGCTAATCTTGAAATATTCTCCTGGAGTGGCCGCAGGTTGGTTGTCACGAAGAGTCTTTCGGGATGCTTGACGAGGAAAAATAACATCAGTTGTCAAAGCATTTGCCATTTTGCCTACTTCACCAAACCAGGCAACGAACGTTGTGTTCATAATTATCAACTTAGCATATTAATTAATATTTTTAAAAAAAAGTCGTTTTGGGGGGATTAGGGCAGTATCAAGGTGAAGGTGCTAGAAGAGGCTTGCGGCCAGAACAAGAAAATATGGCTGCATTTACTAATTTAACTAGGCTTAGGGGTTGGGTTACTTGGTCGTTTCAACGGGAAAACGCTTTGGACGTTTCAACGGATATCTTGAAATGGATTTCCGTTGAATTGTCTATAAATAACTCTTTGTACCTTGGACCAAAAGTGACTAAAAACTGCAATGTTTACAAATAACAATTTAAAAAAATTGAAACTCATTGCATAAAAAAAATTATTTTTTTTAAAGTTTGGAGGGGGGGGGGGGGGGGGTCCGGAACACAGGCAACCTCCTCCCGCCCCCCCCCCCCCCCCTGGGTCCGGCCCTGAGTAAGGCATCATTGTCTTGGACCCAACAGCACGCGCGCTGCGCTTTAATAGGTCTGCATAAACCAGCTTTCTCTCTGACTTGAAATAGAACCAAAAATACGGACTGAATGCAAGAGTACTTGCTGAGTTAGCTAGGAAATTATGAGCGCATTTTCCGAGGCATAGAAACACGTAGATAACGCCTAGTTTTTGAAGTTACTTTGGGATGTAGGTAGACTCACATCATGACACACAGGCTAACACAGTCTTTGAACCGCTCGGGGACGTAGTCTCGCATACTGGCGTAGTCTTTGGGCTGCGCCGGGACGTATCTTCTTCACATGCTGACATAGCTCTGGCGCTGCCGTGAGACCAATGCCATCAAGAACACCCAGCTGCTAAGTTGGTCTGGGACTAAGACTAAAGAGAAACCCACCCCGATAGCCACGTGAGTGATGCGAAGATAAACAGCGCAACAACTGTCTTCTATACACAGGAGGTGATTAAGACCACACACACACTACTTGGCAGTAGGATGAAAACAAGAAGGAGATCCTGCTTGTACGGCAATATGACACATTATTGTACTCAACATGGGGTCTTCGTGGTTGGCTTGTGGGCAATTTTTACAGTTTAATATATTAGTTATGTGTTGTATTTATAATAAGGTATCCATATATTGGATGTGTAATATATATATATTTGTCAAATAGAGATTGATATTTATGTGATCCGAGCCGCTTGCGTGAAGATGAACACAAACAACGTAGAAAACGGAACTATAACTTAGTGTTCCCAATGCAGATTTCCCATCAAAAGTTAACTTACAGCTTTATTTTCAAATCAAACAACATTGATTCCAGAACATTGATTTTGAAGCGTATATAATATCATTAATTCAAGGGGTCTGGAGTATTTTTCAGTTCATAGTGGATGGGATTAGGTATAGGTTCGGATTAGGTATAGGTTCAGATTAGGGAGGGTAGGGAGGATCTACACCACCTTGTCCAAGGTAATACCGCACAGTGGATACCATCCTAGGTTCAGGGAGGGAGGGAGGGAGTGGGCGGTCGTTCCGAAATTTTATCCTCGCGGTTCACTAGAACCAAACTCCAAATCCACACTCGAATTCTATCTATCGATCCCTGCTTAAAATTGTACTTATTGCTTTATTTATTGTTAAAACAAACAAAATCCACATTCAAAGAGCGGCAAGGGAATGGAAACGTCAGAGTGTATACATAGCTAGGTGAAGCAGTCCGGCAAGCGTAGAAGCGGTACGAGTCCAACTATAGGATGAAATGGGGCGGATATCATTCTTACGATCATACTCATAGTCTCAATATTATTATAGGATTCAGTGGGGCATACGCACCAGTATAGCGGCAGCACTAGAGCTAGAGGCAAAGAGTGACTGAAGAATTTAAAGGCGTTTGGCAGTGTTCGTGGCGCATCCTTGCTCTGCAAGCAGTCAAGGCAATTTTCTCTGAGAGCCTGCGGTGCCGACTAGTGGCAGTTGTTGTCGGCGCTGGCGATGGCGGTAACAGAATTCCCCTACGGCCCTCCATATCCCCCCTCCATTCCTCGAGAGGATGGGCCCACACCACAACCCTCCCATCTATCAGTCGCTGTCACCGCCAGCATCCAGCAATGAGACGCCTGACTGCCTCCCGCCGCCATTGATGCGATTCCCTATCGCCCTGCCACGTCCTCCCCTTACTCTTCCAGCGCAGAGCATCGAGGGAAAGTGCGAGCCAGCTGCTATGCGCGGGCTTTGATATTCAGTATACTAAATCTTCTCGCCACTCCTCTCCTCTCACTGATCCATCCCTTAAAATCTCCTAGTCGGCCCCACCCTCTCCATAGTCTTGTCTTCAGTTTTTTTTTCATCTTCTTTGCTGCTGCTGCAGTTTATTATCCCTTTCTATCGGGAAACTCCGGGCTTATTCGCCGTCGTTGTTGTTGAATCATTAGCATAATTATGTATTATACCGTAATCCTCACTGTGTGGTCATGTCGCCACAGCACCCACCACGACCACAAAACCGCTACGACCATTGTTGTTTCCCCACTGAATCATCTGCTAGCAGAACTTCTTTCCTTTAGCTTTACACATTGGACTGGAAATAACATTTAGAAGTAGGGGGACTTTAAAAAAAAACATTCTGCGAGGCTTGAAGGACATAAATGTGCAATGTTCAGCTCTAAGTTTGAATGTAAAGTCTAGTCTATCAATGGGGAGGGCGTTTCCCCCTGTATACAGTTTTGGAACCAGCGTAGTTTGTTGCTGTAGTAGCGGGCCTAAGAGAACAAATGGGGGCCGGTGTGAAAGGCCAAGCTCATTTGCGCTGGGAGAAGTTGAAGATAAATGAGCCGTCGGAAACAAAACAAGCCGGTGATTGCTCTACACACAGCGTGGGTGCATGTTTTCTGCATAACGACGATTTTTCACAGCCGCAGCAGCAGCAGCAGCATCATTCAGTCAAGCATTAGAAAGCAGCTTCCTCCACCATGCACAGTGAATGAAGAAGCGCTCTCTGCTTGTTTTAGCGAGCTGCTAGCTAGCCTAAGCACTGCCGGGCAAAGGAGATGTCTTGAAAGTTACATCTTTATATGGAATCTCCAAGCAGAGGTATCTTGAAGTTAATGTTACTTTATTTGTATGAAAATGCAAAATGCGTTGTTTTTTAAAATTTATATACTACTACTACTACTACTACTACTGCTACTACTACTACTACTAATGATAATAATAATAATGATAATAATAATGATAATAATAATAATAATAATAATAATAATAATAATAATAATAATAATAATAATAATAACAACAACACAACAACAATAATAACAATAATAATTATAATTTATTGTATATAGTGCAAAACCAAACTTTGCTCTAAGAGCTCGCACGAATACACACACACACACACACCCGCACACCTACACACACACACACACACACACACACACACCCACCCACACACACACACACACACACACACGCCCGCCGTTCCTTTATAGAACTCGACACAATTTAAACAAATAAAAATAGTTTATACTATCTTTGAATCACTGAATGCATAGATTTCTTTATATCACTATTAGTGAAGCTTATTTTTTGTTTGGGTGGTTGGTTTTTGTTTTGTTGTTGTTGTTGTTATTTTGTGTGTATGATTTTTTTTTTAGGTCTATCGACACTGTGAGACTCTTCTCTATTATCAACTAAAACATGCGTTTTATAAACTGTCCGGCCTTCCAACGTTTTTTTTCACTAACATTTTCGTGCTTTGAGCTTGTTTGAAGAAAACAGATGCAAAAGTTTGACATGGAAATTTTGTTTTAACCTTTTATCAAATATACGTTTGACATTGCGGAATGGCCATTCACGCCGTAATTCCCACGTTAACCACAAATCCAAACTTCCATTCACGTTCGAAGAAATGTACTTGGAAATCGAGTGCGAAGATGGGGCTGAATTAAAGGCTGCATGGTCATGAAAGAAAGGTGGAGGTATGGCTGGGCATTTGAGAATGTTAAAGACAAAACTACCAATAAGTAGTCCAAAAAATAAAACCTCCATTCTCACAATTATAAAGCTATCTTTAACGCCCTTCGCCAAGCACGTGGAAAACCTCCTGTTGTGAAAATCGCTGCTGAAGGATAGTTTTTAAACAGAAGAGGAAGCTTCTAATTTATGGTGATGATGAAAAGATGTTTAGGAACACAAACAGGCGGCTTCTGTGAAATGCGTTTCAGCGAGGTGGGCAAGTCTTGGGCTATTAACCACTCTGCTGGGTGTCAAGTTCAATGTAAAATCCATACTTGGTCCATAGTGTCTGCATGTTCAGTCCATCTGTTGTTGTGATGTGTGTGTGTGTCGTGTGTGTGTGTCGTGTGTGTGTGTAGGAGTGTGTGTGTGTGTGTGTGTGTGTGTGTGTGTGGGTGGGTGGGTGGTTGGGTGAGTGTGCGCGGGCGAAGCTGACAGGAGCTAAAATAGTAATGTTGCAGTATTCATGTGTGCATTCAACGTAGGCTTATATGATAACTGAATTAACTAAATCCGACCTCGTAGACGGCAGGGCAAGGCAACAGTTTACTTCCAGACCCTTCGGAGTGGGAGTAGCAAACTAAACAAAGAAAAAATAAACAAACAAAAAACACACAACAAATGAGACAGTAACAATAAACAGGTAAACAGGATTGAGCTTATAAAGATAAACTATAGATTATAGATTAATGTCAGAGCGCACGACTTGTGTGAGTGCGTCTCGGGCGACGAGGGTTCGAATCCTGACTTCAGCAAACTATTGTGTGACTGCTGGATATTACGGGCCAGCGTCTTGAGAAGCTCTCTGAGCTTGTAAGTGCGCTATATAAGAGAAATCTCTTTTTCTTTCTTTAATGCAAACTTTTTTTTTGTAACATGTAAGATGACAGGAGCTTTAGGGGTCAACCGCCCCATCTAATGTTATTTATAGTGTACATCTATTCCACAAAGGACCAGTGAATTATTTTTAATTTTTAATTTTTTTATTTTGGGGGGAAAGCGGGGGGTGGGGGTGGGTGGGGGGGGGGGGAGGTTTACTTCGACAATTCCATTGTTGTTACATTAAGAAATAATATAGTGGACAATCGCTGCTCATACTGACCGTTAAGCTTTTGAATTTTAGGCATCTTTTTCTTGTTATGTCAACCTACAAAAACAAAAGAAACCCAAATAAAAACCGCGTCATTTTCGCGTCGGTACTGTTGAGGGGCAACACTCTGAACTTGAAAAAAATCTTTAACGGTAAAATGTGTGACCTCCGGACTCTTTAACTCATGTTACAAATGCCACTGTATTATTATTATTATTATTATTATTATTATTATTATTATTATTATTATTATTATTATTTGTTTTTAGTGAAATAAAGATCCTATCCCGTAACTCGGAGGTCGTAGGGGCATCACAGATGATCGTTTAACCATCGTACTCCATCTTTCCCTGTCCTCAGCAACCCTGATTGTTTCACTCAGTGTCAAACCAGTCCATTCTCGAATGTTGTCCTCCCACCTCTTTTTCGGTCTCCCTCTTCTTCTACCTCCTTGCACTGTGCCTTGCAGGATGGTCTTTGCAACGTAATGATGCTTGAAGGTAATTGACACAAATCGATAGAAGGCACTAAAGTTGGCAATTACATTGCTTACCACCTACGCTACAAACAATACATGCCTAGTAAAAAGAATACCCGTATGGTATCAACATGCTCTGTAATAGTCGTTGACGGGATAACGGACAGTGAGCGGAGAAGAATGAAGAAGGAGAGGGGTGGGTTTGGTGTGGGAGAGAAAGAAGAAGAAATAAGGATAAGAAATGAGAGGAGGGATGGAGATGGTAAGGCTGAAGAGGAAGGAAAGAAGAGAAAGTAAACAGCAAGGTTTAGGTGAATGAGTGAGAAACGAAGCAGCGGCGCAACTTAAATTTTTTTTTTTAAAAGCACTACAACAATATCTGGAAAAGCTTTGCCTGCCATGCCGCTGAGCTGCTGATCTCTCAGGACCCGAAATCCCAAGAGCAGTTTGCTTGATGCTGATACCAGATACATACTGAGTGTCAGGGACAAAGGGTCGAAAGAAGGTTAAACTGTAGAGAGTTGCTTTGCAGCCAGTGGCTTACTCGCGTTGTTTCCTATGCAAGTACTCACAAAGCAACGTTGGGAAAATACGACGTTCTGCGCCTGAGCATTAAGAAATCCTAAGCTAAAATCCAAAGGAGGATAGGTCCACAATGTTGGCGGCCATGATGTACTCGCAGAAAATTATATAATTTTCCAGCTCGCCAAAGTCATGTGACGGATTGCTTGTTTTCGCCTTGTCCAACGGAACTCATCGCCTATTTTCGCGTGTACCCGCGTGTACTCACTTCAAAGCAAATCGCTACAGGTCTCACAAACTTTCCTGTGCACACACCGCTGTCCGAAAATAGGTAGGATCTGAAGGGGAAGTCAGACGAGCAATGTTTCCAAAATAACCTCCGAATTCATTGTGTTGCAGCAGTGGTATAGTCACTCGTAAATACACGAAGGTTAAACCGGTTCACAAAACAAAAGAGTTCAGAAAGGAATTACGTCCCTTGAATGCTGGTGTCATTGAAATGTGGCCATTTTCTCGGTTTGCTAACGCAATAGCCATCGTTATATTTAGTGAGTACTTGACTGTCCAACTTGAATCTTCACAGTGTGTCAGATTGTAGGTATATGTGTGATTGTTGTTTGGTCAGATTCGAATCAAGTCGGACGTTATCGGCGCTGATGTTTACGCTCGATGACTTGATTTGCGCAGAAGTGTACCGGGAGATTGGGGAGTGGGGTGGAAGCTCATTAGATAAAACAAACACCCACCAGGAGTTGTATTCAGAAAGCATTTACCCAGGGGATACATCCGCGAAGCCGTACAGTACGGAACGGAATTACCTACTGCTTCGCGGATTTATCTACTGGGTAACTGCTTTCTGAATACCACTCCAGAGGTTTAAATCAGATCATCACCCTGTTGACGTCACCAAAATTATTAGATCGGGTTCTAAATCCCGAAACATTTTTAAAACCTGTGCACAACCGATGTTTCTGACATAGTCATACACGAAACACGAAACACAGATTTCTTTTCAAAATAAAAATAACAAAAAATGAAAATATTCGTGTTTCACAAAATGTTTCGTGCTTTTTGTTGCGCGGTCTTAGGTCGTGCGACGTCACCTTCACTCATGCCACCCAAGGTGCCAGCAAACCTGCAGCATCACGCATCACTGGTACTGAGAGCGTTATCAATTCTTTTGATTCAACTAGCCTACTACTGTGTTGCAATGCCCCGCCTTGTTTGGTCTATAGACAATAAAACAGAGAACTGCTATAATTCAACGAGAAAAAAATATACATATATACCATAAACCAAAAGAATGCTAATTTGGACCCCAAAAACAAGACAAAACAGCACAACACAGTACAAATGTTCGAGCTAAGATCTTCCTCAGCAGGACAAAACTCAAAACAACAAAACAATACTTCCCAACAGAAATCTAAGAAAGAAAATGTTGCACTGTGTTGCTGTGTCCTGTTTTTTGCCCACATGAGCATTCTTTTGTTTCATATTATTGGTCTATGAAAGCTTGAGGTCGAACGCAACTCAACGAGGTATATTACCTAGCATAGAAGCGACATCATCACAGAACCTACGTACTAATGAGAACTCGGACAAATTCGAGATCGTCTCCTTTGGTACCTGATAAAATGACCCCAGGCGGCGTTTGGGCGTGATTATTTTAAGTTGAAAGATTCAGCCTAACTGTCTGAAGCGATATGACAGAGCTTTTTGGTTCTACTTTGAGTTGGATCAGCCTGCTGTGGTCTCTAGTGTCCAGCATGAGAACTCCCTCACCTGAATGTGTCAGATTATCTGTCTGAAGCAATCAATAATTCACAGCAAAATTTGATTTGGGCTCAGTCGAAACCTTCTTCCTTTGGTCCATGATAGCCAGCATGGGGATCCACTATAAGATGAATTTAGCGGTTTATATCTGGTTAAAGCGACATGGGACTTGAACTCGGCCAAGCTCTGCCGCCTTTGGTCCCTTAAACAGTCGAGTTCTATCACCTTTGGTCCTCACCTCAGTGGAGTCCTGCCGCCTTTAGGCTCCTGACTCTGGTCGAATCAAGCAAGATCTGTCCTTTGGTCCCTCAGTCAAGACCAGCCTCGTTTGGTCCCTGATGACCGGCAATGGAGACTCACTCAGCTGAAGGTGGGAGCTTATCTGACTGAAGCGACATCTCACAGACGCAGGCCTTGGAGGGCAGGCGAAGCAGCCTTGCGTATTATTTCAAGCCACTGAGCCGCATTTCCTTTCGCCGCTTCCCCCCGCTCCGGCACGGCAGTTTAGTGAAGCGCAGACCAGTGTTGGCGAAATTTTTTTTGATGACGAGTAGAATGAGAAGGAGGATGAGAAGGATGTGAACAATGATGGTGGTGTAAGAGAGTAGTGATGGTGGCTGGTGATAAAGGAGAGTGTTTGGTGGTAGTGGTGGTGAAGGAGGAGGATAGTGATTGGTTATCAAATGATTAGATGAATGTTTGTGTGTGTGCGCCTAGATCCGCAGAGTAGGCGCCTTACAAATGCTTATTCTTATTATTCTTATTATTCTTCTTCTTATTATTATTATTATCGTTAATGCCGATGGATGAAGACTATAATTGTGGTGAAAGTAGGGGAGGTGGTCATGGCAGCAGAATTGGGGCTGTTGATGGTGGTCAAAAATGATTACGAAGATGA
This sequence comes from Oncomelania hupensis, assembly GCA_036898135.1. Classification (NCBI taxonomy): domain Eukaryota; kingdom Metazoa; phylum Mollusca; class Gastropoda; order Littorinimorpha; family Pomatiopsidae; genus Oncomelania; species Oncomelania hupensis. Next base: position 45,220 of record JBAHVR010000126.1, read on the forward strand.
AGACGAGTATTCAAAAGATCATTATAACATTGACGATGATGATTATGATAAACTTGCGACTATGTAGAAGACGATAACTTCGATAAAACGACGGTCAGGACAGTGGCGATCACAATGCCGTTAAAATGACTATGACAACATCGACGATCAAGATCAGTTTGAACCCAAGTCTATGAAAACGGATAACCTAGCCTTTTAAAGATCACACATTCGAAGCCCTTTGGCAATTGTTTCTGCAATTGACCTTACCACTTCAAACACGCACCTTACTTTTATCTTCTTTTTTTTGTCTTTTGCCTCATGTTGTCTTTCCTTTATAGGCAAGACAGATTCACTGCGGCAACAGTACCCCCGTTGGAGTGCCGGGGGTTTTCAGTATAAATAGTATCCCCACTTTATGGAAATTTAGTGCTTTAAATTCCCACTGTCGCTGTCTTCCTCATTTACTCTTTCCCAGTCCTGCTCTGTCCTATCACTCTGCTATACTATCTTCTTCTTCGCTAGATCAATGACCTACCTTTTTTCTTGAAAACTCTTCCTGGACAAGACTCCTTGTTTGTGTATGAGGTCTGTTGGATCAGCTTGGGAGTGTTGGACGCTTTCTGCTGGGTGGTCACTAGGGCTTCCTATGATTGTATTAGTTAGCAATATAGGCATTTTATATGTATGTGTTTTGTTGATGATTTATAATGATGTTTGTATTCTATTTTGTTTTTGTAACCGGGGGTTCGCGTAGTTGAGGTAAACCCTCAGCCGTCCCCCGCGTGGGATGTCTTTATTGTAAAGTGACTGGCCGGTGGAGGGCATTCAATTTTTCCACTGGGGTTGTTTCAGCAGATCTTTTATGCGGATCGGGGGTTGTCCGGTCCTGATTTGGCTCGGAAGAGTCCGCTGGACCTAAAGCAACAATAAATCAATCAATCAATCATTGCCTCATGTGATGAGAATGCCAGTGTAAGTGGACTGCGCACTACCAGACTGAACTCTCTAAGCAGTAACTTTGAGCCGTCAGGGCTGGCGGCCTCCAGCACGCCCTGCCGCCCTCGCTCGTTTCGCCGAGTAGCACGTGCAGAAGGAAGCGCACAGGAGGCAAATAAACATCGCCAGCCGCGGCCCTTCCCTGCCTTTACATCCGCCATGCACATAGGGTTAACTACGGCCCTGCGTCTCTCCTTCTTCTCTTGGCAGGCAAGGGCTTTCACTGTAACCTAGGCAAACACTTCTCACAATTATAGTACATTACCTGCTTGTAACTCTCTCTCTCTTTCTTTCTCTCTCTCTCTCTCTCTCTCTCTCTCTCTCTCTCTTAATTATTATATTTAGTTTATAGTGTCTGTTTTTTCACTTGTTGTTGTTGTTGTTGTTGTTGTTGTTGTTGTACTGTTTTGTACTGTTATTTGTAATTAAGTTGTACTTTTATTTTCATTTCCTTTATGTAATTGTTTGCATACATATCTGTATAACATGGGCCATCGTATCATACCGTATCGTCTCTCTCTCACGCTCTCTCTCTCTCTATCTCTCTCTCTGTCTGCCTGTCTCTCTCTCTTTTTAACGGCAGTCAAGGCTTTCATTTCAGCCTTACAACTTGTACGAATACGAATATGATAACTTTATTATCTCTCTGATAAATTACATCGTGGTGCCGACAAAGCATTACAATACAATGGCATAAAAAAAACGAAGAATACAAAGCATGGAGATGAGGTGCTACAGAAGACTTCTGGGCATTTCCTATACCCAGCACATCACCAACAACGAAGTCCGACAGACCATCACACAAGCCATTGGACAACACGATGACATGCTTGCTCACAGTGGTGAAGAAACGGAAACTTCGATGGTATGGCCACGTCACCATATCATCAGGCCTGGCATAAACCATCCTGCGTTGCACGGGTGCAAGGAGGCAGAAGAAGAGGTAGACTTCGAGAATGGAATGGTTTGACACTAAACGAAGCCATGAGGGTTGCTGAGGACAGAGAAAGATGGAGTACGCTGGTTAAATGATCATCTGTGGTGCCACAACGACCTTCGAGTTACGAGATAGGATAGAATAGGATAGGATAGGATAGGCATAAGAACAAAACACGTTACATTTACACAAACACATCTAACTCTTCACAATTATATACCACCTGCATGGCATTTAAAACTCTCTCTCTCTCTCTCTCTCTCTCTCTCTCTCTCTCTCTCTCTCTCTCTCTCTCTCTCTGTGTCACTGCCTCTCTCTCTCTCTCTCTCTCTCTCTCTCTCTCTCTCGGTGTCCCTGCCTCTCTCTCTCGGTCTTTGTCTGTCTGTCTCTCTCTCGGTCTCTCTCTCTTTCTCTTTGCCAGCTACGCGGTTCGCACTCAATTCTAACACTATCAGCATTTAATGCCTAAACGCGTAGTTTAGTTTAGATTAGGTTAGTAGCCTAATTGTAGACTATCAATTGTAACAGACCTTTGCACAGTACGGATGGAGGGGTTAGGGTGTCCATTCTACTCAAATCGGAGTGACGACAAACAAATTTCAGCTTTGTGTCTCTTACTCTTGAAGTCTTACCTTAAGAGTGACATCGGTGACATTTAAGCACTAGTTGTTCTTCTTTCACTTTATTTTTATTACCTTAAGAGTTATACAGATTATGCCATTGTGCCTCGGTGTAGGTTAATCGGCGAGTGTGTCTCTTAACTTTTAAGTCTTAACTTGAAGCGTTACACTTAAACACTAAATAGTTGCAGAATCTGCGACTGGGTTGCGGTCTGTGTGTGGGATCTAACATGCCACCGTGTAAACGTTCTTAGTTTATCTTTTTAGGCGTTTCAGCATAAAACCAGGTTTCCTGACACTGTGATAAAGACGGGATGCAAATAGTGTTTGGATCTGTCAGTCTGAAGGTTTACACCTGCCGAAGCACGCTAATTCGCTGTTAAGCAACAAATCACCTCAAGTCTAATAGCACCACGTGATCTTTTTAGACGGCTTTTCGGTACGACTGTGGATTGTGTATGTTTTACCGATGTGTTTGTGTTTCCGTTGTTGTGTGTGTTGTTGTTGTTGTTACTGTTGTTGTTGCTGTCTGCTCTCTCGTGTGTGTGTGACTTAAAGGAACTTGTAACTGAATGAATTTCTGCCGCCGACGGTGAACGTTCCGTAGACCTGAATGGCAAAGATAAACTACAGTAAACTAAGGGTAAAATTAAACTAAAGTCGCTTATTCGTCACTCATCAAAATACGTTTATTTTTTATCAAATCCAAATAAACCGAATGGAATATCAACAACCCCTACAAACTAAACAAAGAAGAAATAGATAAATAAAAAAATCTTCAGATAAGGAAATCGCAGAATTTGGTCACAATCTGTGTAATAATGGGTCTTGAGATACGCCGTCCAACAGACATAACGCTCGACCGACCGACAGACAGACGGGAAATTGTTGGCTCATTCTGATCTTCCCACCTCCATCCCATACACACCCAATCCCCACTATTTCAAAGTGAAATCGCACTGATTGTCACAGACTACACAGCCTTTCGCTTACTCTTGCGTTGACCTGGGCAAAGCAGTAATATTCAGTGTTGACCAAGTAAAGTGTTCTGCGACGAATATTGCCGAGGCCATTCCAATCCTGACGTGTCGTGTGGCGGCAGCTTCGTCCCTTCCCGTCTTCCTTGGGAGGAAAACCCATCAGTCTCTCATCATCCGCAGCCTGGCCCCTCCTTCCGTGGGTGGGAAAGGACACACCCATCTCCCTGGCGCTGTAATTACCTGCATGCGCTCCGCCCCGCCCCTTGGGCCAGGCTGCTGTTACCCCCAGGTCAAGTATCAAGTCGCCTACCCATAGTGCCTGGCAAGACAGAGTATCAAAGACTGTTGGGGGGGGGGGGGGGTCTTTGCCTAAACACATTTAAAACGCAGGTCCGAATGATATCTTACATTCAGTATCATGGCTAGGACTGTTAACGATTTGTTCACTTTTGATGGCTAATGATCACTGTATTAATGTAGAATAGTATAGAAATAGTATTGGGGTGTCGGATAGCGCAGTGGTGGGAGCACTCGCTATTGTATCGCAAGTTAAGCACCGTCCAGTGCGGTTAGCACTTGGATGGGTGACCGCAAACCGTGAAGCGACAAATAACAACGCCCCCAGATGACTCAACTGTGACTGAGTACCTATTCTCTTAAGGGTGGGGAAGGTAAAGCAGCGAGGGAGAGAGATGGGCATCACCCTCATTACGCTGGCCCAAGATAAGTGTGATCTCCAACATCACGCTCCCCTACGGCCACAAGGCTATGGGACCACCTTTACCTTACGTAGGCCTACTACCTTTTAGTATAGAAAGTTTGAGAAAATTAACTTAAATTTTGTAATGGTTCGTATTGTGCTGTTCAATTTAACTGAACAATTCTTGGGGGGGGGGGGGGGGGAAGCTTTGAAGTTTCTTAACAACAAAATAAACACGTTAAAAAGGTAAACAGGCTAAAATGATGATGCAAAAAAGTTTCTTCAAAAGGTCCTTGGATAGCTACAACATGGAAACAATATTTTGGGATGTTGTACATTGTTTCTTCAATCGAACTCAAAGCGCGGTGATCTAAGGAGATTGCTAATATAGAAAACTAAAAAGAAATCCGTTTTTGTTGTTGTTGTTGTTGGTGTTGTTGATTTAAACTGACTGCATCTAGCTAGTACCAATAACCATTATTTTACCTTCGCTATATATATATATATAAATAGAGGCGGTATGCCGCTTTTTACTTTTACTGACAAATCTTTGACTCATCAGGTACAACAGTAGAGAGCAAGGAAGAGAAAGATAAAGAGGAAGAGAAAACGAAGGCAGAGACAATGGAAGGAAGCTGAAGGAGGCGGAGGATGACGAGGAGAAGGAGAGAGAAGAGAGAAGCCAAAAAGAAGTTGTGAGGAAAACTGAGATTGGCAACAGTTGTGCTGGAGATACCTATCCGGGAAGAACAGGCGTTTTCACCAGACGCCAGAACTATCACACAGACACACGATACTCCAGCGCAGCCTGGCCCCATATCTTTCTTATTTAAACCCCTCGTTCTCCATCACACACACATACAAACACACATACAAACACACATACAAACACACACACACCCACACACCTCCTTCCTTGAAAGTTAAAGTACAATTAGAAACAGCCAATCGCACGGACTTAAAAAGATCCTAGACGGGTAAATGCCAGATGCCGCCCTTTCCCCGAGAATTAGGCAGACCGAATTTCGCTGGGCGACGGATAAAAGCCAAAATATAAATACAAATACAAATCCTCCGTCGTTACAACCCAAGCTCACGTTAGAAGTGAACCACACCGACGACGACGATGACAACAACACTAACAACAACAACAACAACAACAACAACAACAATAATTACAAAAATCGTACGAACAAAATTAAGGTCTAAGCCACAGACTTCACAAAGAATGTTTGTTTGTGGTCCAAGCATAGTGTTACTTGTGAATCTTACCACATAGATTGCCTTCTGCTTCCTCCTCTTTGTTTCTCCTCTACGAATATGTCTTGCCTAACTTGTGCACCGTAGCAGCAGATTTGCAGCTCTCAGAAATCTTTGAAGATATCTGAAAGAGAGAGAGAGAGAGAGAGAGAGAGAGAGAGAGAGAGAGAGAGAGAGAGAGAGAGATTATCCAAGCTCAATAACCCCCACCTTCACTTTCACTTACGACTCCAACCCACGACTCCGCCATCCCTAATTTACCCACCATGAAAAAAACAAAAAAAAAAACAACAAACAAAACAAGATGGCAAAGCCATTCAAATACATTTCCATACCCTCATACACAAATCGGAAAATGAACATTTTTAAAATCGGAAATGTTCTTGGCGACTTTAGGACTCGTCTTTCTTCTATGAAAACATGGAATAATGAGGCACTATCTGCACTATCTACCATCAAATAAATATCAAAATCCGTTCAGCCATTTTAAGAAAAGCGCAAAATGTCTTAATATTATAATCGACCTCGGCGACCTTGACCTTTGAAAAAGAGCAACAGTGAACGAGCCAAAAGGTTTAGTGCTGGTTTATGGTTTTTGAGCTATAATTTGCCACGGACCGACCGACAGAGAGACCGACCTACAGAACGACTTTAGGCTCGCTCGTTCTGATTCCCAAAGACCTTTTCAAAATATTTCCAGGTATTCTCTGGAAACATTTTTTTCTTTAAAGTCCTCAGAGCAGCCACAGGAGCCGAGTGAGCGTGGCCACAGATGCGAGAAGGATAAAGTTCGGTAAAAATGCGTTGGATTGCGGTGATTAGACGGCTCCGAGCGGCAAACAACTCCCGCGTCGCAACGCTGTGGCAACAATCGTATTGTTTTCTCTCGCTCCGCTCAACCCACGTGCACAAAAACTGTAACCATGGAGAAACGTGCGTTGAGTGACAGAAGGGTAGCGTGGCGTGAAGGGAGGGAGAGGGGGGGAATGGGTGAGATGGGTTTGATAGGTGAGTGTGATGGGGGCTCTTTAGAGAGGTGGAAAATGAGATGGAGAAAATGTATGACAATCGAAGAAATGTGCGCACATTTTCTTAGAGCGTGGGGGTGGGTAGAGGTATGGAAGTAGGGGCTATAAAGGGGTGGGATGTGGAGGGGAAGCGCAGCTTAAGGGAAATTCGAAAGAACTGAGGTGGGAAATCTCCCATATCGAGTGCTCATTGGCTGGAAACACGGGTGCGGAGTGACTGACGGAATGGTGTTAAGCGAGATTGAGAATGAGTGGGTGAGTGTGATTGGAGGGTGATGGAAGTGGGGGGAGGGGGGAAGATTCTACCTGCATTGAATCTACGGTAGAAATATATAGGCATATGTGTTCTGAGTAACTGGACGGAGGAGGAGAGGGGGGTGGGTGGGGGGAGTAAGAGGTGGAGAAACTAGTGAAAATGTTGGTGAAAAGTTTATGACCTGGACAAATGCGCACTGATTGTTTCAAAGTTGCAAACTTTGTACTATATATACCAAACAAGATCTAAACGCAGCAGTTAGGGGGATCCACTTTGACCACGCCCCCATCGACAGATCCGTTTAACATTCACAGTGAATGTTGTCCCATTGAAAACAAGGTTTAACAAGCACACACACAAAAGAACTAATAATAATAATAATTTATTTTGTAAAGCGCACATATCAGACTACATATCTGCTCAAAGTGCATAAAACATCAAGACACACATGCACAAAACCGCAAGACCTACTCTTTCGAAAGTATCTTTGTGTTTTTTAAATCAATAAAATCCGCAATTTGTGTGTCTATTATTAGCAACCGCTAGCCAACCCTCTTGAGCTAAAACTGGCATCTACTGAAGCCCGTAAGAGGCAAACCCCTAAACAAAAGTGACTCGGTAAGGTTTTTCGTGTTAGGTTAATATTGGTTTGTCTGTGTGTGTGTGTGTGTGTGTGTGTGTGTGTGTGGGTGGGTGTGTGGGTGTGGGTGTGTGTGTTTGTGTGTGTGCGTATATTCATGGAGTTATGGGGTGTTAAACTTGCTCTTTTATGCAAAAAATGGGGCATTTAGTTCGCGCCTCACTTTTTTTTAGCCTTTCCCCTCCCCCTCCCTCCCCCACACTCTTTTTTTCTAAGTAAATGGGAGTGTCTTTTAGTACATGGAAGTGCTCTTGTAGTGCATAGGCCTTCGTGATCTGCAAAGTCATCTGACAAGATGTGCTCTAAGTAGATGTTGAAGAGTGTTGGAGAGAGCAGACATCCTTGACGCACACCGATTGTTGTTCTGAGCAAGTTCCCGATGGCGCTATTATGGAGGACTGCATTAGTAGCCTTGTCATACATGCTTTTGATAACTTCAATAATTTTAGTGCTGATGTACACGCTGATGGCTGCACACAGAGCTGCATGCCAGACTCGGTCAAACGCTTTCTTGAAGTCTACAAACACATGATATAGATGTTGTTGATGCTGTAGTTATTTCTCGCAGATTATTCTGAGGTTGGATAACAGGATAACAGGAAACAGGATAACAGGAATTTATAGCTGAGTCGTCAGAGCGCACGACTTATGTACGCGCGTCTCGGGTGACGTGGGTTCGAATCCTGACTTCAGCAAACTATTTTGTGATTGCTGGATAGTAGTTGCCAGCGCTTTGAGAAGCTCTCTGAGCTTGTAAGTGTGCTATATAAGAGTAATATAAGAATTGACATGAAATAGATACAACAATCGGAATATTTTTTGGCGTTGGACAATGGCAGAATGTTTTATATTTAACAACATCTCTCTCTCTCTCTCTCTTACACACACGCACGCATACACACATACCTATACACACAAATACACACATGCATGCACAACCACACACTCGCACAAACATACCCAAAGGCTCGTACACAGTCATCGCCTGTACTAATACTTAACACACACACCACACACACACACACACACACACACACACCCGCACACACCCACACCCTCACACACACACACACTTCCTCTCACAGTGAGAGCATTATTATTACATGGTGTTCCATAGTATACTGAAATGCATAAACAGATAGATATAGTAAAACACAAATGACTAGTCTAAAGTGATCACAAAAAAATTCTGGATTATAACAGACGCTGTGCGTGCGCACGGCAGGGAGATCAGCGGTGGGAGGAGGATGCGGCGTTTAGAGATCTTACAGTTTGAGGGTAAAAGGAATCTTTAAAGCGGGAAGTGTGGGATCTGAAGGATCGAAAGCAGCGGCTAGAGGGGAGAAGTTCGAACTAAACAAGGAGTGGGCAGGGTGGGAAGGGTCAGAGAGGATCTTGTCGGCTCTTTTGAGAGAACGGGTCGAGTAGATGGAGGCCAGAGAGGGGAGCTCACAGCCGACAATCCTGCCTGCCATGCGCACGACCCGCTCCAGCCGGTCTTTGTCGAGCTGCGTTGCTGTTCCGAACCAGACAGTGATGGACAACGTTAGGACTCTCTCCACCACAGCCCGGTAGAACTGGAGGAGAATGTCTTTGGAAAGGCCAAACTTCCTCAGCTGTCTGAAGAAGTACAGTCGTTGATTGGCCCGCTTCACGATGGTGTCAATGTTGGCACCCCAGCTGAGGTCGTCGGAGATAAGGGAATCCGAGTCCACTGTCTCGATGGCTTGTCCATTGTTGAAAATCTGTCCAGCGATGCAGGCAGACTTGGGACTTTAAGTTGAAGATTGAAAATCATCAATGAAGCCTGTTTAAATCACGTATATTACTCGGTTATTTCCTACAAAAAGTATTGATGAATTGTTCGGAGTGTGCTAATATCTACTACCACCTGTACATTTTTCAACAAGAAAATCATTCAGCACCATTCTCAACCCATCGTCACCGCTTCAACTTTGTTCCCATCGACTGCCACCCTCAGATGACATTCCACGGAATCTCCCCTCGTCGAGTTGAGTGCTTCTCACTTTCTCACGAACAGTAATCTGTATTATTTAGTATGTTTGATTTATGTGTTTATGTTTTCCATTTTATACATTAAATTGTTTGATTTATGTGTTTATGTTTTCCATTTTATACATTAAATTGTAAAACGATACATTCTCCTCCATTTCCAATCTTTGAACGGCTCACGTGAAATGTCTTTATTCGGTCACCTTGAAAAACATACATGTAATTACTCGGGATAGGCAAGATTATCTGGTCATTCGCCGCGATACGATATAGAAAAGTGACACCAAGCCTACCCCAGGCACCAAATTGGGCACTGTTAAAGCCGCGTGGTTCATTCAGAAATAGAGTCAAAGGTCACACGTCTATGGTATTGGTGGATCGTTAAAGAGAGAGAACCACTCCTTGTCCGAATCGAAATTGAAAATCAAAACGTTTGCCATTGGTTTGAGCAACGAAAGCCCACCTTAAAATGATGTATTTATTTATTTATTTATTTATTTTTTTTAATCACTTTTATATAGCGCTTTTCCAGCTCAAGGACTGCTCAAAGCACTGGCCGATACAGGATCTAACTCTAGCCGCCCGAGGCGCTCACTCGCAAAGCTACCCCTTGGGGTCATGAGCAATCTTGCCACTGTAGATTGTTCAAACCTATAAAGGGAACAGTGAAAGCCACAGTTGAAAACCTGTCTTTCCTTTATAGGCAAGACGCTTCACTGCGGCAACAGTACCCCCGTTGGAGTGCCGGGGGTTTTCAGTATAAATAGTATCCCCACTTTATGGAAATTTAGTGCTTTAAATTCCCACTGTCGCTGTCTTCCTCATTTACTCTTTCCTATTCTTGCTCTGTCCTTCACTCTGCTATACTATCTTCTTCTTCGCTAGATCAATGACCTACCTTTTTTCTTGAAAACTCTTCCTGGACAAGACTCCTTGTTTGTGTATGAGGTCTGTTGGATCAGCTTGGGAGTGTTGGACGCTTTCTGCCGGGTGGTCACTAGGGCTTCCTATGAATGTACTATTTAGCACTATAGGCATTTTATATGTATGTGTTTGGTTGATGATTTATAATGATGTTTGTATTCTATTTTGTTTTTGTAACCGGGGTGTTCGCGTAGTTGAGGTCAACCCTCAGCCGTCCCCCGCGTGGGATGTCTTTATTGTAAAGTGACTGGCCGGTGGAGGGCATTCAATTTTCCCACTGGGGTTGTTTCAGCAGATCTTTTATGCGGATCGGGGGTTGTCCGGTCCTGATTTGGCTCGGAAGAGTCCGCTGGACCTAAAGCAACAATAAATCAATCAATCAAACTCGCAAAGCTTTGGGCGCTTAGTCTGTATAATAACAATGCGAATTTTAGGGTAAACCCCTTTCGTCAAAAGTTTACAAAGCCTTCGAATTAGGACCCTTTCATTATGTAAACACGTAAGCCAATAGGCTTCGCTACACAAGTTTTATATAATACAGTCTACACCCCCGTTGGGGTGCCGGGGGTTTCAGTATAAATAGTATCCCCACTTTCTGGAAATTTAGTGCTTTAAATTCCCACTGTCGCTGTCTTTCTCATTTGCTCTTTCTCATTCCTGCTCTTTTCTATCAATCTGCTATACTATCTTCTTCTTCGCTAGACCAGTCACCTACCTTTTTTCTTGAAAACTCTTCCGGGACTAGACTCCTTGTTTGTGTATGAGGTCTGTTGGATCAGCTTGGGAATATTGGACGCTTTCTGCCAGGTGGTCACTAGGGCTTCCTATGATGTTATTATTTAGCAATGTAGGCATTTTATATGTATGTGTTTTGTTGATAATTTATAATGATGTTTGTATTCTATTTTGTTTTTGTAAACGGGGGTTCGATAAATTGGGGTGAAGCCTCAGCCGTCCCCTGCGTGGGATGTCTTTATTGTAAAGTGACTGGCTGGTGGAGAGCTTTCGGTTTTACCACTAGGGTTGTTTCAGCAGATCTTTTATGCGGATCGGGGGTTGTCCGGTCCTGATTTGGCTCGGAAGAGTCCGCTGGACCTAAAGCAATAATAATGTAATGTAAAGTAATACAGTCTACCACTACAGATTACACACGGATGACTAAATTTGGCTGTAAGTTCACATGCGACCAACCCACATACCAACAACACGTGGGCCCCAGTAGAAAGACAGTGTTGTACGTACTGTTGTTACAACTTCAGTCTCTCTGCCCGCGCTGACATGGGCAGCCGACTGCCTGAAAGTACAAAACATTCTTTCTTAGGCTAACTAGCGTGGCTAAAACGGTCTGCAAGGCCGCCAGCGAAAGCCTTGCTTTGAAGTGGAAGCTGGACTCATTACTTTCACGTTACGTCTCTCCATCACTGCGCTCGTGCGGCCAATGGGCAGAAAAGGAAACAGCTGTCCAAACACAGGGAGGTCTCACAGTGGCACGCATCGCTTCCTGCCTCACACCATCACACTCTGATGAATGGATCCAAGGACTAGCTTGATCAAAAGAGGAGGAATAAGGAGTAAAGAAAGAAAGAACATAAAGGTAGACACATTGGATTGAGAAAGGTTATACTTACGGTTGAAACAAAAAGAGGCTAGTCAAAAACATATATACATATATGTTTGTGACTATATATGAAACGCCACATACGTTGTGCTGACAGTTGGTAATATTTTGTCACCTTTTTAAAAAAAAAAGGCTTTTAACACTATCCATAACCCTTACCCTAAATATATGTAAACATTCTTTTGACGTCAACATAACAAGGTCCGTCAGCGTCAGAAAACGCCGTAAATTTTCATGAAATTGTCAACAACAACAAAAAACATAATCACACACACACACACACGCACACACACACACACACACACACACACACACACACACACACTCGCGGAGAAATCGACGATAAGAAAGAAACAAATAATGATGATAAATTATGATGATGGCGAAATCGATTGTGATGATCCTGATGACGACGAAGGAGAAGAAGAAGGCGGTGACGTTGATGATGATGATGATGATGATAATGATGATGATGATGATGATGATGATGATGATGATGATGATGATGATGATGATGATGATGATGATGATGATGATGATGATGATGATGATGATGATGATGCCAGGGTCGAAGAGAAACATGATTCGAAAAGTCGAAGAGTACAGGGAAATAAATACGTTTCTTTTTTCTTTTTTTTAATAGAAAAGGCGTGTTGCTTGTTTGCTGTCATTACTTGAGACCGATACCCCAGCGAATTAAATCTCAAACCATGTTGGAAGTAAAAAAAGAGAAAAAAAAGAAAGAAAAATGGAAAAGAAAAAAAAGAAAGGTACCCTACGGGTAGCTTTATGAAGTCCCCTTAGATGTAGCATACTTGCACGAAAGAGAAGAAACGTGGGTGATGATGATTGATGTTGTTGTTGGTGGTGGTGGTGGTGGTGGTGCTGCTGCTGCTGATGTTGATGATGTTTTATTGTTGTTGATGATGATGATTATGATGATGATATTATTTTGAGGATGGTGATGGTGATGTAGACTTGCAAAGCGCACAAATCTTTGCTGGCAACATGCTCAGATGGAAGTGAGGAGGGAAAAGGACACACACACACAAATACAATAACAACAAAAACAAAAAAGTAAAGTATTTTGTATTTTAACGTAGGACGTGTTATATAACAATATTCTCTTAAGTTTAATAACAACTCAGTAAATGGAGAATAATTTCCACTTAAACTATGCTAAGTTAAGGTAAGGATACTGTATTGATCTCCAAATATCCAGTAGATAGGAAAGTTACTATAGGTATCGGGTTCATTACTAGTGGCAGCTTGAGTTAGATACTGTATCGGCCAGCGCCTTGGGAAGCCCTTGGGCTGTAACGTGCTACATAAGAACAAATAAATAAATAAATTATATATTTACGTTTTCTATATAAGTGTGATTATTAAAGTAGAAAGAACAGAAAGACGGAAATAATGAAACTATCACAGAGAAGAAGGAGGAGGAGGAGGAGGAAGACAGGAAGAAAAGAAAAATCGAAAGCTGCATGCATGTCCATGCAGCGGAGCGACACAGGGGAGGCGGATAAAACTCATTATTTATTTATACCACGCTGCGGATCCCTGCCTGCCGCTAGCTTTGCAAGTGTCACGTGACAGTGCTCGGAAGTGACGTTTCGAGCGAGAAACCCCCCGAGGTTTGGCGGTGACGATTGGGACAAAGAATGTGCGGCAGCGAGCAGGTTAAAATTTTGAAAGGGTCAAGTTGCCGGCCCAGTGTTCCTGACCATGCATAAATAAACACGCCGCAACTATTGCCCTCGTAGGTAAAGAAATGAAGGGAAAACACAGACAATGCCGAGAAGAGAGTATAGAGAAGAGGGTGGGTTGCAGAATGGGGATGTATAAAGGACGAGACAGAGAGGGAATACAAAGTTAAACATCTATGCATAAGAAGCGTACTTTTGAGTAATAGTGTATTTGTATATAGTCTATACTTAAGTTTTTCGCTTGTATATATATATTTCAAGTATGTTTTTAAGGTTGGTTTCGCAGAAGAGAAGAGGGAAGAACGATGTTCATTCAGACAAAGTGAATCGCACACAGAGGATATTGACTTATGAAATAGACTTAATAAGGCAAACTATCCCCTTAGAAATCAACTTGGTCACTTTTTCGAGGAAAGCACGCAAGCTGCATTGAAGTGCTTCAAGCGTAAGGGGATGGCTTAATAGGACACCCATGCACCAATCAACCCATTGGCATCAAACCTCACCGTGCGGAAATAGATCTGACAAAACAGACGTATGCGCTGGTGCCAAATCTTGAGAACGAAAACATGGGGGTCTAAAACAAAGAGCTAGCCAACAATTTTCAAGTTCTAACGCACTTCGACCTGCGTATTATGTACTTCAGACTGTTTGATAAGAGAAGCAGGCTTGAGGAGGTCCGTTCACGGTTTGTTGCTGCTGCAGACTGTGTTCATTGGGATGCCGTCATGTGTGAAGACCAGTGCCCTCTTCCAACAATATTATCGACATCGATGTGCGGCTGTTGCAAGGAAGGCATTTCTAATTTCTGAGATTCTTTATATATATATATATATTTTTTTTAATTCCTTCTTTGTTAAACAACGAGCTTGTGGTTAACATGCTATGTATGGCAGGTGTGTATAATATAACAAATTCACTCATCATCTCATCATCGTTTCCAGCACGTCGCCCCTCGCTCTTCCTATGGTTCTAACCACCTACAATATGTGCAGTATTACAAAACCCTCCCAGCACCCCTCTTCTTCTGGGCCCCTTTCCCCATCCAACCCAGCACACAGTTTGGGTCACCTTCTTACCACGTTACAGTACCTTGGACTATAAAAAAGACTTTCAAACTCATTCCCAGTTCGAAGTGGGGCCGGGTAGCTCAGTTGGTAAGAGCGTCTTGCTAGTAACCGAAAGGTCGCTGGTTCGAATCCCGGATTGGTCAACGTGTGATCATATTATTTTCCCCTTTACCAACAACTGGCCCGCTGGTGTCAGTATAAATCGGTCCAGTAGTCACCTATATGCGAAAGTGTCGTGTGACTATAATCTACAAACAACAACAACATTCCCAGTTTTGTAGGCAGTCTTAAAATTTGTGTCCACCTCACCAACTCCTTGCAGCCCCTTTCAAAAACAATTCTGCAATACGCAAGAAGGAGAAGGGGATGTGGGTTATGATGGTCCCAATCTGTAAATTCCCGTTTCAAAAAAGCAAACAAAGAAGAAGAAGGAGGAGAAGAACAAAAAGAAGACCTGTTTTGGGAGTGACAGGTCGGGTGAGATAGCGTGGGGAAAAGGGAATTATACATAAATAAGCATTCCCGTACATGTGTTAGAGTATATTCAATGATTCTCTTCTACTTAATGCTTATCAATCTCATTTTGCAAAGGACAGGCCCAGGCACCAAAGAAGCATACATGCGCGCGCGTGAGTGAGTGTGTGGGTGTGTGTGTGTGGGTGTGTGTGTGTGTGTGTGTGTGTGTGTGTGTATGTGTGACGTAGTCATTCACAGTACAGCTCAAGTGGAAGAACTCCCAGCCGTAAGTGCTTTAATTAATTGCATGCTGATTTTAAACATAACTCTCTCTCTCTCTCTCTCTCTCTGTCTCTCTCTCCCCACTCTCTCCCCCCACTCTCTCCAACAATTTATCTCACCTCCACAGCCATGATTATCAAGGCGACGTCAACAACGAGCGAATGATGAAGATGATGACGACGTCGATGATAAAGAAATTCACATTGTGATAGGGCCACAGAGAGGGGACCATACATAGATAATCTGTATTCTTTCAGACCGAACCCAACGCGGGAAATGTGCAGTGTTCAGATACTCTGAGCCGGAGAGAGACTGACACGTTAGAGCAGTTAGAAGGCGTTGGGAGAGCAGAGCAAGGTGACAGAGACCTCTCTCACATCGGTAATGAGATCGATAGGCATCTTCTGGCACGCATACTGTGCCCGTCGTTTCCTATCAGCTTTCATGAATATCACGTGCACATGAATGTGTTGTGCTTACGGTGTAAGAACTGCATTTTGTGCTCAGTTCCTTAAATTAACTTAAAACAAGGCCGTACAAGAAAAAGAAGTATTATGAACCGGGGAGGGGGAAAGGGGCGAGGGGGAGGGGGGAACATCTGCGTTTCCACAGCTCTGTGTTCCAATAAATCTAACTCTATGTTCCCACTGCTTTATATTCTCTCTCAGGTCAAAGTTCTCAGGTTTCAAACAGATCTGTGTTCCAGCAGCTATTACCTTTCTCGCGGCGCTATGACTACCTTGCCATAGATCCACACATGTGAGGCGCACACATCCATGTTGGCAGCAAGCTCATGGCGACAAGGACATTACATTTCTTGGACAAATGAAGGCGAACCGAAAACAGATTTCGATTTATTTCTCTTCTTCCATTTAGCTGCCATGCACCTCTTTATCTTTTTCCCCCTTCTTCTTCTTGTTCCTATCTTTTCATCTTTCTTCTTCTTCTTCTTCTTCTTCTTCTTCTTCTTCTTCTTCTTCTTCTTCTTCTTCGTCATGCCGTCAACTTCACCTCCTCCTCCTCCCTCTCTTTTTTTCTTTCTTTTCTACATTTATGGATCAGCGAAGACGACGTATATCATCACCATCGTCATGTCGACAACGGCTGCCGCTCTTCCCGTAGCGTTAGACAGATCATCACTGCCTTCGGAGTCTCCCTCCTTAGGATAAACCTTGCAGTGGTTTTCATGCTGAAAAGTAGTCTCAGATGCTCAGACTGTTTTGACGCGTTCGATTTTGTATTGGTCGTGCTGTGGGGATCACTAGTACGACGACGGTGCTGATCTGGTCGAGATGCATCACGGCTGTGTGTGTGTGTGTGTGTGTGTGTGTGTGTGTGTGTGCGCGTGGGTGTGTGTGCGTGTGCGTGTGTTTGTGTTAGCCAGCTAACTATGTCTTGTATTGCATCGACGTGATGCGCCCTGTTATTTGTTGTCGCTGTTGTGAAGGCGATTGCGATGTATTATTTTTTATTTTATTTTATCGAGGTGCTGGTGTGGGGGTGATGGTGATGATGATGATGATGATGAGGAGGAGGAGGAGGATTGCGGTAATGGTGATGGAAATGATGACGATGCGCGGATGATGATGATAATGTTAAATGATGATGTTAACGATGATGATGATGTTAATGATGGTGTTTGTGGTGATAGCTGAGTTTGTGATGCAATGGTGATGAAGGTCGAGTTGACATGCCAGTGTTTTCTATTTTCACGACGACGACGATGGAGGACAAGGACGATGGCGGTTCTGGTGTTGGTTATATGGAATGATGATGATAAAGATGATGATGGTGATAATGATGATGATGACGGCTACGATGACCATAACAGTGGCAGTGGCGGTGATGGAGGTCGTGTGGACAAGTCAATGAATTGAATGTGTCAGACTTTAAATTCGAAGTGTTAGTCTGCTACTGCTAAAAGCAAAAAGCAGGCCAGTAACGTTCCACGTTTTGGGCTGGCCACAGTAATACCTTGTGGTATCTTTTACTCATAGAAGTTGCGTTGCCAATCATTCTACGGCTGAAAACTTGTGATCAGTGTTACCAATATGAAGATATATGAGAGTGTAGAAGAGAGCGGAGTTACGGAAGGACTCTGTATTTTCAGTTCGAACAAAGCATTCAGATAATTAATATATAAAAGGACAGAGCTTGAAGAAAGGCAAAAGGAGGGGGACAGGGATGGAAGAGGGGAGAGAGAAGAGAAGGAGGTGTCAAGAATTGTAGACTCGAAAGTTGGGTTGAACTAACCAGAGAGAGAGAGAGAGAGAAAGAGAGAGAGAGAGAGAGAGAGAGAGAGAGAGAGAGAGAGAGAGAGAGAGAGAGAGAGAGAGAGAGAGAGAGAGAGAGAGAGAGAGAGAGAGAGAGAGAGAGAGATTTCATACCTCCCTGGCTGATGATTTACTGGAAAGACTATCCTGACTGCCTTTGACACGGGCGACTGCGGCAACAATGCGCCGCGGCCTCCTTTTCCGAGATCGCCACGGACGCGACGACATTCGTATCACTTCTCGCCATGGCACCTGAAAAGATCGGCATCGCGATTTACGACCTCTCGCGCACACGGGGCCCTTAATGAAAGACAGAAAGGAAGACACGGAAGAAGAATGAGAGAAGGAGGAAGATAGAACGCCACTTCGTTCAATCGCCCAGGAGGGTTTTTGTAGATAAAGCAGGATAAGAAAGAGGATGGGACGCAATGTCGTTCACTCGCTCTCAACAATAAAGGAGAGAAGAGAGAATAAAGCGAGAAGAACAGTACTGCTGAGTTTAGCTAATCAAAATGAATCAGACCTACACCTATACGTATTATTGAGGATTTTTATAGCGCACTTATTTCGCCGTACTTGACCAGACTCTAGGCGCTGGCCGATACAGGATCTAACTCAAACCGCTCGAGACGCCCACCCGCAGCCTTTGGGCGCATGGTCTGACACCCGGACAACTGAGCACTATCCTGGTAAGCCAGGGATGGGGGAGAAGGATCCAGTGCATGCTGGGTGTGTTCTTGTTACCGGCACTCACCCGTCTAGGACATGAGCGTCAGGATCTTTAAAGTCCGTTATGATGGAATGTATGCGACACACAGACTAGATCTCGGTTTATACTCTCATCCGAAGGAGTAGGAAACAGGAGTAAAGTGTCTTTCCCAGGGACACCACACAATGGCCAGGACAGGGCTCGAACCCGGGACCTTCAGATCCGCAAGCCAAAGCACTACCATTAGACCACCGTGCCTCTACGAGACGCACTCACAAATCACCGTTATATTTTCTTAAATGTTCAAGTATAAACGAAACTACTACCACAAGGTCATATTACGATTAGTGAGTTATTGTTTATAGGGTCCAGCGGACTGCAAAGAGCCGAATCATGACCACAACTTAGTTGAAAGAAGACTTACCCTTGATCCGTATAAACGTAAAATCCGTGTACCTGACCAGCCGGTCACTTTACAATAAAGGCACCCCATGAAAGCGACGCTGAGGCTTTACTCTAATTTATCGAACCCCCGTTTACAAAAACAAAATAGAATATAAACATCATTATAAAATATTACCAAAATACATACATATAAAATGCCTACATAGAAAGCCCTAGTGACCATTTGGCCAATATCCCTAAGCTGAACCAAAGGCCCTTAAACACAAATCGGGAGTTTTGGTAGAATTTAAGAAGAAAAAAAAAGACAGTAGCGAAGAAGATAGTAGATTGATAGAACACAGTAGGAACGAGAAAGATCATTCAGACTGACAAAAACAGTGGTAATTTAAAGCACTAAATTTCCACTAAATGGGGATACTATTTATACTCAAACACCCGGCAGCTCAACGGGGGACGTATTACGGTGGAAAAGATAAATGACCTTGATCTGCAGATAGATAGGCCTAAATAGTCAGTGTTTATAGGGTCCAGCGGACTGCCAAGAGCCGAATCAGAACCACATGGCCTTGACACTTTCACCTTGGAATGTTCCGTTTTATACACATTTATTCATTAGTTTAATGTAAGGTATATACACCGAGTGATCTTAGACCAACAACACTAGCAACAATGGAAAAATAAATTAATAATACATTAAATAACATTAACAATGTAACAATCTGACCAACTTAAACTATACTTGAAATTGATAAAATTCTTGAACATCAAACATTTTCTAACTTACAGGTCATGTACTATCAAAAGATGATTATGTTAAATCGGATTCATGCAATTCCAGGAAACACAGATTCAGCAACACCAAGACCAAAACAACAGAATCCACCTCCCGCAAATTATCAACAGCCCGTCAAACCCGCGATTTC
>JBAHVR010000126.1:70000-115000 GCA_036898135.1 Oncomelania hupensis
CTGAATCATTGATTGACTATCATGGCTGTTTCCTCTTTTACACGATTTCTGTTCCCTGCCTGTTTGCATACCGAACTGTGGAACATGTGTACAAGTATTAACCCTTAAATATTTGATAGGGGTTCTTTCCTTATTATTTTACATATTTCCATTATGAATATGAACATATAACGAGTCTCGAGAACCAAGCATTCCAACTTTTACTCTAGATAATTGGTTTGGAACAACCATTGGGGCATTAAAGTCCGTGTATGTTTGTTCTTTGTACAGTTGTCTGCTGTAACAATATACATCTATTAGATTTATTGGTTTAGATTAAAGCCTTCTTTTTTTTTTTAATGTATGGAGCCACTCACTCTTCATGTAGAATATTATGTGTTGATTCTCAAAGGATATTTAAGTCATATGGGCATTGTACTTCAAATAGCAATCAAATAAGCGTGACAGGGAGCTCCACTGGCTCCCTGTCAAGTTCCGCATTGAATACAAAATTGCTGTCCTAGCTTTCCGTCACTTCGAAAAGTCATTTCTATCATATCTGTTTGAGGTACACTAGAACTCGTTCTTTGCGCTCATCAGATGAAAAACTTTTGAAAACGCCCAAGCGTCGGATTAAAACAATTGGCGAGCGGTCTTTTAGTTTTCAAGCACTCAAACTTTGGAATGCGCTTCTTGCCGGTTTAAGACATTATACAGACCTTGTTTCCTTCAAGAGCTGCTTAAAACGCACTTGTTCCGCAAGGCGTTTTCTGTGTAAATAGTAAGAACAGTAATACTTTCTGTATGATGCTGTACATGATGTAGTGCGAATGTTGTGTACGAACGATGTGTGTAAGCGCATTGAGTTGTTATTCTAATGAAAAATGCGTTGTATATATGCAATTTATTATTATTAATTTTATAATTATTATTATTATTATTATTATTATTATTATTATTATTATTATTATTATTATTATTATTATTATTATTATTAATAAATATGCAACTTATGTTACAGAGCGGTGTCCCATGGACAAGTGTTTCTACCGCTTACGGGAAGACAAAATGTGTCTGCGTGTATTCGAAGTAGACTCTGCGGATTATAATGGCAGCGTGACTTTGTGCCACAACCAGCAAGCTTCTTTGCCAATGATGAAGACAAAAGCCCAGTTTAGCATGTTAAACAAACTTCTGGAATCCACCTTTAAAGAATGTAATTCTTTTTGATTCGTATAAAAGATCTGCTGAAACAACCCTAAAGGTAAAACTGATGGCACTCCACCAGCCGGTCACTTTACAATAAAGGCATCCTGTGCGAGGGATGCTGAGGCTATATTCTAATTTATCGAACCCTCGTTTACGAAAACAAAATAGAATATAAACATCATTATAAAATATTAACAAAGCACATACAAATAAAATGACCACATTGCTAAATAATAATATCATAGAAAGCCCTATAGTGACCATTTGGTAGAAAGCGTCCAATATCCCCAAGCTGACCCAACAGACCCCATGCACAAATTGGGATTTTGGGGAGTTTTCAAGAAAAAAGATAGGTAACTTGTCTAGCGAAGAAGAAAGTAGAGTGATAGAACAGAGTAGGAACGAGGAAGAACAAAGGAGAAAGACTGCAACAGTGGGAATTTAAACACTAAATTTCCAGGCAGGCAGGGAGGCAAGTAGATTAACGTCCCCGAACACACTTGGCATATAGGGGACTTTCTAAATTTCCACAAAGTGAGGATTCTATTTATACAGAAACCCCCGGTAACCCGTGGGTAGGGTGGGGAGGGCGAGGGGGGGGTTCAAATAACACCTGGAAATACTTCGACATTGTCGTGAATCAAAACAGGCCAAATGTTGGTCTGTCGGTCTGTTGTGCGTCTTATCTCAAGGACCAAATAAAGGATTTTGATTTACCTTCATAGATACATTACCTAGGTTACTTGCTAAGATCAAGGTCGCTGATACCATTTTATTACTATACACGTTATCTTCAATTTCTCAAAAACGGATGAACCATTTTAATTGTTTTTTTGGTAGACGGGTACACAAATCTGGGCATATTTCAGTAGTAGTTCATTTGTCGTTCAGGCGATCTTTTGGTCCGTCCGTAATTCCGAATTGCACTTTCTGTTGTTGGCCGTAACTCAAAAATGACAAGTCCTATTTTCATTATAATTGTTACTATGCAGATATTATTATCATTACTCAGACTTTTATGTCATTCATCTTTGTTCTTTCTCAAAGGTCAAGGTCAATGAGATCAGTTATATTATACAAACGTTTTGTGCGTCATCTCAAAATTGGCTGAATTAATTTCGATAATTGTTTCTACTTGCAAATAGTTCAGATAAGGACCTATCATTCCATACTTTCAATCTCATTCAGTATTATTATTATTATTATTATTATTATTATTATTATTATTATTATTATTATTATTATTATTATTATTATTATTATTATGTTGTTGTTGTTGTTGTTGTCGTCGTCCTGATTCGGCTCTTAGCAGTCCGCTGGACCCTATAAGCATTGATTATGTAATCTAATTATTATTATTCCTTAGGATACACGACAAATCGCAATTTCGCCACGAAAATGAACACTTTCGAAAATTCTGTGTACGAATGTCTGGAAATACATTTGAATGGCTTGCCTTCTTGTTTTTCGTGCAGATGACACAGAGACCCTTCTTCACCCGTTTGTTGGAGCAAGACGATCACAGTCGCTTCCTCACCTGGGTTTTGAGTGGGATGACGGTTCGAAAGTGCCTGTTATCGATGAGATGGGAGCTACGGATGCACCACTATCCACGTCAAATACTTCAAACCTTTGTCTGAGGATGAGAAGAGCTGGATGGGTTCCAGATAATTGTACAGCGACTGCGCAAATAGTGGTGTGCCAAAAGTTCTACGATGATTGAAAGAATTGAACTTGGTGTGGTCTCAAGGGCATTATTTGAGTTGGGTGCCTGTAGCGAATCCCCGATAGCAAAGCGGTATATTATAATCTTACGTATGATAGAGTATACAAGGAGACCAACAGATTGTTTCCTTAATTATGAGGCTTTCGCTGGCGCGTGATTCTAACTTAATTTCATTGTAAAAGGCTAAACTTTCTGTTGGTGAGGTCATCAGTTTGCAGGGCTGCTTGAATGCACATTTGACTTCATCGGTATATTTTGTTTATTACATCTTTTGTATGACACCCAAAGTGATTTAAATTTTTGCAAGGGGTCTTACTCAACCATTTTAATTGTGTATTAATGGAGATCAACACCCGCTTTGAGACCTGAACCGCAGTTTGAAGCAAAGCTCTGGAAGTAGATGGAATTTACGCCATGGCCATTGCTTCCATTTTTATCTGATGGGCAGCGCCTGTGCTCGTAGCAAGTCACACTAAATTATTAAAATGAAACGATATGAAAACTACACGCTTCAAAAGAGGCAAAATATCTCACTGAAAATGTCATGTTAATATTGCTGTCATTGATTTTTTTTTTTTTTACACAGACAGACCAACATCCAAACTTTGTCTTGTTGCTTGTATATCAGTTTTTGTTGTTCTCTTTCTTACACATGACCAAGGTGCGAACCACAACTGGGGAGTATTACACTCGATGTTGGTGTTTTTCTATCAGTAGTTGATTCAGCCCCAATGCTGAAGTCCTGATAAAGTGTAACTGGGATTCGTTTATCCACGCAACCCGTTCAATCAGCAACAAGGCACGGAGTCGTCGTATAAAATTTTCAAACTTTATTCAGCGTACATCAACAACTGCATTCAATCGCCTTTCCACTTTTTCTTCCTCAACTTTTACAACAACACTCCTCTTTTTTGAAACAGTGCGGCACATATATAGTCTTTCTATACTCCAGAACAATTTAGGACACTCCAGCGTAACGCACCACAACCAATCAAAATTAACTTCATCATCACTGTTTTACGTCATACAACTTTCCTTTCTGTCCAAGAATTTTCTCAAATATCCACACCCATCAAGAAGCTTCGATCGACAGTAAACAAGCAAATCTAGAGAATTCTCCAATAATATCGACTAACGAAAATTATGAACGTTATACAAAGCTTCTCCTAACAACAATGCAAACTCAAATCAAAGGTAAATACACTCTATTATTGAATACTTTGCAAAGCGAAACGATTAGATCTATCGTGCGCGTTTCAGACATATTCTACTTAAAATAATACAAGGGCCACTTGGACATATGGGTCTCTCTTTAAATCAGAAACACGAATTCAATTTATTAGTTCATCATATTTTATTGCAATCATTTTTGCATCAATAACAAAAAAAGATTTGAGACATCAGTCGCTTAAAATTCGAGTAAATTCAATTTAACTGGACATACCCCTCATAAACAAAATCAAAACTTTAGAAACCAAAATCTATAGAGTCAGTATCGGGAGTGGCCACCGTTTGCATTAATGCAGTCTCGGCATCGTTGTCTCATGGACCGTATCAGGTTATGGAGGATGTTTCCTGGGATGGCCAACCACTCTTGCTGGAGAACTTGGGCCAGAACTTCAAGGTTAGCTCCTGGAGGGGAGGTTTGCCCGTGTCTGTCGACCCAAGACATCCCACAGGTGTTCTAAGGGGTTCAAATCGGGTGATCGAGCCGGCCAATCCATCCTTATGACGTTCTGTTGTTGAGTGGAATGGAAATAAGAGCAGAGAAGATCAAAATGATGACCAACAACACCAATGGCATCAGCATGGACATCAAAGTCAAAGGCCAATCCCTCAACACAGTGCATAGCTTCAAATATTTAGGAGCCATTCTATCAGACAATGCGTCCAGACATGAAGTCCTCTCCAGGATCGCACAAACAACTGCTGCCCTGACAAGGTTGAAGCCCATTTGGAAAGACAGAACCATCAGTCTACATTTCAAGGTAAGGCTGCTGCGCTCCCTTGTCATCTCCATCTTCCTATACGCTTGCGAGACATGGACTCTCACAGCATAGCTACAACCAAGAATACAGAGAATGGAGATGAGGTGCAACAGAATGTAATAAATGTGTAACTGTAGATTGTAGTCACACGACACCGAAGCGTATAGGCGACTACTGGTCACATTATTCTGACACCAGCGAACCAGTTGATGGTAAGGGGAAATAATATGGTCACACATTGGCCAATCCGGGATTCGAACCAGGTACCTTTCGGTTACTAGTAAGACGCTCTACCAACTGAGCTACCCGGCCCCACGTAACGTGCTACAGAAGACTTCTGGGCATTTTTTATACTCGGCACATCACCAACGACGAAGTCCGACAGACCATCACTTCAACCTACTGATTTTTACTACTGCAAAGCATGTTGGACCATCCGGATGTGTACGTTCTCAAAGGTCAAGGTCATTGTGCTCGACATTTTCTAAACACATTTTGCGCTGTATCTTAAAAACGGCTGATTCGATTTTGATACATTTTTGTGCTTGCAGATAGTGCGCACCACAGGCGCTTGTATCTGGACACGCGAGCGCCTATGCCTGTGACGCGTCTCCCTTTGGTTATCTATAATAGATAACACACCAAAGAAAATGACCACTTTGGAAAATGCTTAACTTTTCATCTGTGTGTTTGTGAGAGTGTCTGGAAATACATTTAGTTCAGGGGTTAGTCGATAGCGACTTAGCGAACCGCCAAAGCATATGTTGTTACATGTAGCCTAATAAAACAAATTATAGCATAACCAATATAGACCGGCCTAAACGTTAATGTATGTTTAGCGGCGCTACTTATAACTACAGAGGAGCGACGATTTTGTTGTTGTTGTAGTAATCATTGCGTCCTGAGAAGCGACGAGGAAATGCGTTGAAGGTAAACGGGAACAAAATAGACGTAGGGCTATCGCACGTCGTTTCAGCGTGGTCCACTGCGTTTTAAGCGGCGGCGGCGTGCCCATAAGGTTGATGAAGTAGGTCTAGACCAATTACAGGTAAATCCGTCCAAACCCCCTTGTCGCCAGCACCGGAGGCGCGTGGAGACACGGTGTTATGTCCTCCCAATTTCCCCCAGCACACTCACCCCCTCCCACCCCACCCTGTCCCTTCCTCCCCCCACCCACAGCTCTTCTGTCGCGATTTTTCTTTCTTCCCTTTTCTATTCCGTCCTATTCTGAACATTTCTATATACTCTACAGTACCTGTAGGGCGTGTCATATTAAAGTGTGCTTGTCGAATGTGCTTGTGTGTGAGACAGCCTTATTTGAACCATCCCCGCTATCTCACCTCCCCTACTCAATCCGCCACCCCTCCCCCTACCCCACCAACCTCTCTCTCTCTCTCTCTCTCTCTCTCTCTCTCTCTCTCTCTCTCTCTCTCCTACCTCACACCTTTGAACATGCCCAACCATTTTTATATTGAATAGTTTGGTTTGCGTGCTGGTGTTTTTTAATTGCAAAAAGCTGGTAAGGGATAGACGGAAGGGGTGGGGAAGGGGGGGGGGTTTGAAGGGGAATTTAAATTCCTGTACGTTAAGCCCTCTGCTTTCAATCCATGTCACTTCTCACAATGATATAAAAACTCTCAGTGTTAATTAATATGAACACGTTTTTACTCCAACGTCTAGTCACCCCGCAAAGCTGTCTAACACGAAGAACATTATGAAAACTATCGACTGAATCCTTTTCCCTCTCCTTATTAAAATATGTGCAGTTTTAATTAATATTTTATTGCGCAAACGTTTGGGTTTTTGGTTGTTTTTGTTTTTTTTAAATCTCGGCACATGCCAGTATGTATGGTCGCATTACAAAATATTTTTGTGTGTTCAATAGTGATTAAGCTTACCATACTCCAGGATCTTCCTACATTATCTGCCCGAACAATAGCCTACATTTAATTGATTTATTTTTTTCCTTCAATACTTTCTCTGTCTCTGTTTTTTTATTCCCCCCCCTCTCTCTCTCTCTCTCTCTCTCTCTCTCTCTCTCTCTCTCTCTCTCTCTCTCTCTCTCTCTCTCTCTCCATGGTTTCATCTATTTTTGCAGTCCGACTTGTTTTGATAGTGGCATGAAAATAACAAACCAAAAAAGTTTTCACCGCCTCTTTGGCATGTCTTCTTGGATCGAACACACAAAAACAAAAGAGTTCGTCCGCAATCTAGTAGGTCTACTTGCAGTCTTAGCTGGACTACAGGAGCTGCTGTTTGCCAATCACGGATTCAGCTGATTTGGTTCGGTTATGTAATCTACCACACAATATGGTGTTGATGATCCTGATCCGATCTACCTAGTGTTCTGGATTCTTTCTGTAGCTATAGTCGTTTTAAGAAGCGTGATGTTTCTGCTGATATTTCTGAACTGAACTTGCATCTGATTGCGTATTGGAATATCAGAAGAAAAGGTCACTAAAGTGTTCGTGCTCATCATAAAATATAACCTCCCCCTTCCCGCCCCCCTCCCCCCCCACCCCCCACACCCACACCCACCCCCCGGCGCTTTGAAAAGATCTGTGTTAGAACTCGGCGTGCCAATCACCTTTGAATTGTGGTTGTTTTGTTGTTGTTGTTGTTAATAATAATAATAATAATAATAATAATAATAATAATAATAATAATAATAATAATAATAATAATAATAAGAAGAAGAAGAAGAAGAAGAAGAAGAAGAAGCAGAAGAATACAGGATGCTATCACGCGCTTTTTTCTTCAATCGAGCTCAAAGATCTGCAGAGATCGCTATTGCAGAAGTCGGAATGGAAATTCAATTTTTATTTTGGAAAGTTTAGATTGCATCCATTAAGCTAAGAAAGGAAGGATACCGGAGCACCCGGAGAAAACCCTCGGTATCCTGAAAAGTCTCGTAGCTTACCTAAGTCACGTAAGTTCGTCCCACGCGTCGACCATTTAAACCAGTTTTTCTTTTCTTGTGACGTGGGTAAATTGATGTTGTATTGTATTGTATTGTATTGTATTGTATTTCCAGCAAGGACAATAAAGGTCTCTGTATTCTATAATAATAATAATAATAATAATAATATTAATGATAATAATAATAATAATTATTATTATTATTATTATATTATTATTATTATTATTATTATTATGCAACAATTTCAACAAGAGCTTGCTCCGGGTAAGCAACATGACATTTTTAACTTTCCCACTCACAAAATTACTTTCCCGCTTAAAAAAAATAATTATAAAAAAAAGTACTTGTCCACAATCAAGTGAAAGCAACAAAACTATTTAAAAAAAAAAAAAGGAAATGGGTCATCGTATAGTGGAATGAGATAAAAGGCGCGTTGTCGTTTGCGGACGTTTGAACAATTGATCAATCAAATATGCTGTGATATATTGCCCCACTATTCATAAAAGGAGCGCTGTCATTGGCTGAAGGTTGAACAATTGACCAATCAACTCCGCTGTAATATATCGGATTAGAGTGTGACGTCAAAATTCCAAACCACGCGCTCCACAGGTTACTACCCCGATCAAAGTAAACACGATTCGGTGCCGATGATCAAGTTGTGTTGTTTTACATTCACAGCTTTTAACTTACAAGTGACTTTCATGATTTGTCTTTCCAGGCACCTGTTTTTGTTTTTTTTTACTTGTCCCAGAATCTGGAAATGAGATTTAGCAGTCTCTTAGGCATTGCACGCTCTGCTATAGTTAACGTAAGCTTTAAAGGTTTTGTCCAAAATCTTGTCGTCGTAGAGGACAAAGTCTTAGTGGCTTTTTTCCCCCTCAGGACTTCGCTTCATGAGGGCGGCGACCATTTCCGGTTCCACGCTGCTTTTTATACCTCCTTTGGTTCTAAATCCTATCCTATCCTATCTTATCCCGTAACTCGGAGGTCGTAGGGGCACCACAGATGATCGTTTAACCAGCATACTCCATCTTTCTCCGTCCTCAGCAACCCTGATTGAAACAAGTGGCTCAGTGTCAAACCAGTCCATTCTCGAATGTTGTCCTCCCACCTCTTTTTCGGTCTCCCTCTTCTTCTACCTCCTTGCACTGTGTTACGTTGAGACGAGCATGATGGTGCGTGTGAAATGCGCACGATATTATGTGTGACGCGCGCGCGATAGATCTGTTCGTTTTATTTTGCAGCGAATGCAGTAATAGAGTGTATTTATCTTTGATTTGATTTTGCGTTGTTATTAGTAGAGGCTTTGTGTAACGTTGGTGTTTTTAGTTGGTCGATATTATTTGAGAATTTTCGAAAATTGGTTGTTTACTATCGATCGAAGCGTATGGATTGTTCTGTTGGTTACCATGGAAGCTTCCATTCCAAATGAGGTTGTATGACGTGAGTCACGTGATGATGAAATTAATTTTGATTGGTTGTGGTGTTTCATGTAGGATTATTCTCGTTTGTTCCCGAGTATGTAGAGACTATATAAGCGCCGCACTGTTAAAAAAGGGTTGTTGTTGATGATAATGAGTTGGAAATTAAAATTTGAGAGTGGAAAAGCGATTGAGCGATTGTATGCAGTTGTTGATGTGTGCTGAATAAAAGTGGAAAACTTCATACGTCGACTTTGTGACTTGTATGCTGATTGAACGGGTTGCGTGGATAAACGAATCTGAGCTACACTCATCAGTACTTCAGCATTGGGGCTGAATCCACTACTGATAGAAAACACTAACATCGAATGAGTGTAACACACTGTGCCATGCAGGATGGTCTTTGCAAGACCTGATGATCTGGTGACGTGGCTATACCATCGGAGTTTCAGTTTCTTCACCACTGTGAGCAGGTTATCGTGTTGTCCAATGGCTTGTGTGATGGTCTTTCGGACTTCGTCGTTGGTGAGGTGTTGGGTATAGGAAATGCCCAGAAGTCTTCTGTAGCACCTCATCTCCGTTATCTGCAAGGGCATCTGACATGATGCGCTCTAGTTCTAAATACAGTCAGGTAACAAACCATGTGTGTGTGTATGTGCGTGTGTGTGTGTGTGTCACAGAAGGCTAGTTGGACCCAGCACTAAGGCTTCACGCCTCAAATAGTTCATCCCTGCTGTAGCCTTTGTAACTTAAAGTCCTGCATAGCAGACGACAGAAGTCAGGCTGTGCTAGGCATGTGTAAGCTAACTTTTGCTAAGGTAGGCAGTGAACCCCCCGCTAGGGAGCGCTACAGGTACCACGAGATTTCGCGGGCTTTGGCTGGCCACAAGGTTAGGTAGTCATTCTTTGTTTAAATCTCAACCAAGAAGGACGCACGCTGAAAATCTCTCACAGTAGACTACGAAGGTGACGGGTGAAATTCCTTCATCGCAGTATAGCCAAAGCCTGACATTGTTGGAAAGGTAAATGATCAATCTTTTGTTTCACCGCGATTTATTGATAATATTGTTAGATTATGTTTGTGAAGTCTTGCCATGTTTTATCATTGTGAATGTTAGTCAAACTTTTCTTGACCACATGGCTGACCGGCGACCGGTCTTCGAAACCACGAGGTAGCCTCTACTGTCCAACTGTTGTTTCTCCTATGTGTATTATTGCAGACCAGTGGCTGTACCGGAGAATGTGTATTTTATTAAGTACTTCCCCATGTGTTTAGTTTAGCCATGACGTATGTATATGTATAGGAAGTATGTTGGAGATTCCAGTGGACCACGGACTTAGAAGAATGATCGTCTATTGTTTGTATAAGTGGACGCTATCACTGAGGGCTGTTTCTGCCATTAGTGAGGCTCTGCACACCCTTAGTAAACAAGCGTTGCAGAAACTCGTCTTATGTTTTGCAGATGAGCAGGCTTGTTGGTCCGATGCAGGAGATAGACCACTGAGAGTCAACCCTGACATTCAGCCTGCAGTGGAACATCGAGCACTGAGCTCCAATAGCCCAATAGTCAACACACAAGGAGGAGACACCATCATCACACCTCAACGAATCAGCTAAGTGCTCGCGAAAAAATGCACTAACACTGATCTAGAAGGTTTGTGCGGTAGTCCACTCTCCTGAAACGAACTTTAGGCAAACCAGAACATATAGCCCAATGATGAGACAGTAGCAAATATCAAGAACAGTAGCAGCATAGACCCATCAAGGAGCGAGCTGTTCGAAGTGAATTTGGACATTTTAGTTAATAGAGTGTTTAGAGAATTATGTATAGAGTAGAGGAAATAAATGTGTGATATTTACTGTTAACAAGTGGCTGGACTACCTATGTTTCATAGCCATGCGAGAGCTAGTGTGTCAGTGAATCTTTTACCATTGTCTCCCTACCTCTATAACCCTATCCGCACACAGATCGGGCTAAACATATAAATGTATTAAGATTAGTCACAGGGTGATTATACTAGCCGAACCCCGCAGACGAAAGATGAGTGGGAAATAGCATTCCATTGTGCAGAGCCCAGCAACAATAGACCCACCGTCACAGTGTGTTTCGTTGGAAGGTGATAGCATACATTCGTATTATAAGCGTTTTTTTAAAAATTATCATCATTTTATTTTGTGTATTTAGAGTACAGATAGCAGCAAGAAATGGTTATGTCTGAGAACGAGGACTGAAAATAACGTACAGTTCTTGCTGACAGTCCCTATAGTAAATTTGTACGAACTTGTCAGTGCCTCAAACTTAGATGCAACATGGCCACGGCCACAACATTAATAGTGGAATTCCTTTGAAATCCGCCCAATCTCCCAAGTCCGTACATCCAATTTTGACAAGAAGAGGGTAAACGCCTGCAGTTATAATGTTAACCGTACTGGTACCCGTGACGTGAATGGAGTTTCACTATTAACCTCTCAAAAAGCATTTACTTTGCTTGTGCTGTTTGTTGTTTGACGGGGCGTGGGAGGGGATGGGGGGAGGCGGTTCGGAAACAGGAGCTGTGCAAGAGTTCACCAGGTCCTTGATTGACGACCTGGCGACAGCCGATAGGGCCTGACAGCGTCTCCAGATAATGCCCGTCGTCTGCAGAACGCGCCAGCCCCAACCCAACAGGGCACAAATCTGGTCCCATTCACTACCAACTTTTTAACTTTTGCGATAAGTACGGCGCTTTGATGATTTACTGGTTGTATAGGTATGGTTCTGTCGCGCTTCTTGTGCACGTGTTCTTTTATAAATGTACGTAATTGGCATTGCCCATCTCTGAGTTTAACAGCATTATACGTTATCAGGGTTGTTTTCTTCGTTAAATGACCAAGATTTTGATAATTAGTTTGCGAGGCTGGCAAGTTTAAAACGCGTTGTGGAAGAAGCTTCCCGCTGTTAAGACATTACATTATAATTATCAAAAGCATATAGCGCCTCTAGAGCAGCACTAACACTGATAGCTTGAATTACAACATCATTGCCAACAACAGTACTGGTGACCAATGTAATTGGAATGACATCACCGACATCAACAACAACATTGACAACAGCAAGTCGCACCATCATGATCACTGTGATCATCAACAACAAACGACAGCATCAGCAACATCAAATACATCAAAATTCGTATTATTGTAAATATTTCGAATCAGCAGACGACAGAAACACGGCAAACATCATGAACACGCCTTTTTCAAATTTTCTGGAGGAAAGGAGAAGAATAGAAGAGGCATCCCTGAGACAAAATGTGTGTAACATGACAGAAGAATGAACAGAGACCTGGCCGACCAAAGCACCGCTTGACAGTTCAGACAAGCGAAGACAGCAAAGGAGTGCAAAGAAATGCGTTACAGCTATGTTTTCCCAGAAGGAATGACACGCATCTTGCGAAGAGTGCATATTTAAACCTAAACATGTACAGGTATTGCAGCAATGTAGATCTATCAATGTACATCTAAATGCACGAAAGAATCCTTTCAACAGATATCTTTTTGCATGTGAAAACAGCCCAGAAGTAGGCTTACAAAAAATGCCCCACGGCGATGTCGACCAACAACGGACGACATGGGCCACCACCAGCTTAGACCAGAAGTTATGCACTCCTATGAGGCCTAAAAAAAAAGTTCGTTCACCCAAAAAGTGGGCAATGTAAACATTGCTATTTTGAAAAACGTGTAGATTGGTCTTTCTAAAAATGCAATGTTGTCATTTCTATCATATCTCTTTGTTTAGATATTGACCTCTAAAGTTACGCAATGTAAGACAGCCGTGGCGCCTTAAGTCATTGCCATACTGATCAGAATAATCCAAAATTTCATAACTTTTTGGTTGATTCATAGCTCTGTCAAATAACATCATCCATTTTTGTGGTTTTATGTAGTTTATGTTAAATGGCAGAGATCCAAAATTAAATAATGAACTCAAAATATCAAGAAAAAATATTCACGCTCTGAGGAACAGACACAAAATATAAGAAACAGACAAAAACTATTTCAAACAAGAGGCTGTTATAATCAATCATATATTAATCATGATAAATAATGACAGGACATCACAACAAGGGATTTTAAAAGCAATTACATACCTCAGGAGTTGGTGTTTAATTCAAGAATACTACCACTAGAATAGACAGTTTTGAAGCATTCAGGCTTGGGAGAGCTTGTTATAGTTTGTTTTTCCACTGCAGCACCAAATCCTAATTGATACATGTTAGATACACTTAAAGTCTGAGGTACATACCTCACACACACAGTGACTAAATGTCAATATCTGAATCGGAGTGGGAGTCTTCCAGGTCCTACACATCCTCAGCTGGATGCTGGCGCTCGGTGTTTACACAGTTGTTGCACTTGCACAGCTCAGTGCACAGCAAGCCGGCCTCGGCAGCCACACCTTCTTTGGGGGGTGCAGCCTGATTTGGCACATTTGCATGTTACCATGTTTAGCACGTCACGTGGCACAGTGGGCATGGTCATCCATTTGACATCCAACTTGCCATCTGTCAGCGTCCAACCGTGCTTGTCAGCTGAAGGCGCGTTGATGTATGGGGACAGGCTTCATCGGACAATGGCAGCTTGGTAGTTAGCTCACCTACTGTGCAGACAAAGGCTGTCCTAAGTAGAGGGAATGGCGTCCTCATTTTTTAAATCTCGACAGAACAGTCTGTATCGAACATCGTTGATGTTTGAGCAGTGGTTCTCAGCATACAGGGCACAGACAAACTGCCCAAGGGCACACAATAGTTCCTCAGAGAGCTCCCAGTTTGTCCCAAGCTTTTGATTTGCCCTTGAACTTAAAGGCACTTATGCTGGCACAACCAGTAAAGGTGTGCATGCCGATCAACGCCCTGCATGCAGACGCACTCATCTCCTCAAAGAGTCCTGGCAGTGGCACTGACATTTTTTGTTGCATTGATGGAACCTGTGGACACAAACAGCCCTGCACTAAGTTCCATTGCAAAAGCAACTGAGAGAACCAAAACATCTGTGTCTGGGATTTGATAATGATGCTCCTGTATGTTGCTGATGCATGCTGTGCATGAAGAAGCATGCCAGTATCAGCTTCCTCGTGGTCACACTGAAGCTCAGGAACAGCTTCAACGCCACCTGCAGTCAACCGCTGGCATACTAATCCGTGTGCATAGAACACATCCAGGCCAGGGGGAATTTCTGCACCCATTCCTGGGCCAAGAGGCGAAGGATCTCTTCCTTGTTGTCATTGGATGACAGAAAGCAATTGAAAGGAGTTGGGACATCTTGTGCACTATGTGTGATGTAGATTGCACGCGTTTCTTTCTTGTACCTTCTGTCACATTCCTGCTGCTTAATGCTTCGCTGAATGTACCGGTCTGCAACAAAGTCAACGCGTTCTGACTGACATGCTCTTGCAATGCTGACAATCTGACGTAGCAGCTTCTTGGCCAGCACTCCAAAGGTCTTTGGAAGATACACTTGCTGCTGCAGAATGGTCATAGCATCAAGAATTACCACCTCAGCACGAAGATCCTCAACATTGTTTATCATTCCCCTAAGAGCTGTACCCAGTTTTGACTTGTCAGTTCTCGCAAGAGTGCAATTCTCGTTTGCTATTGCCAGGGGCATGCCACTTAGGTTGTGCTGAGGATAGACTGGAGACTAATGTTTCTCACCCTGGAAGCAATCAAGATCCTGGTGATCATGGTGCGACTTGCCTTCACTGCACTGAGTTTCTGTAGCTTTGGGTTCTTTTTAGTTTCCCCAAATGTTTTCAACTTCAGCTGGTGGATTGGCGCGAAGACATCCTTGTTGCAAGTTCTCAGACGCTCCTCAATGAAGCATTCACATGCCTCATTTCCCTTCTCCTTAGCCGATATCATGTCCCCCATGACTACTGGTTCAGCAACGCAACCACACCTGCAAGCACAAAAATTGAGCCATACAAGCATTCACACAAAGAAATCATTTTTCCTTTAAGCGCATAATGATTACAAAATTTATTACAATATAATGTTACGCTAGCAGGTAAGAACCTGCACCCATTCTCTTTTCTGTACTTGACCAAACTAAACTCAGCACACAAATAATTAATTTCTAGTGTGATTTATTTTGCTTTAAACAACGTTATTTTTCATCAGGAAAAGGTTGTTGGTAAAAATCCTTAGAGGTTAAAAAAAATTATATCTATAGTATATATATCAACTTCAACTTCAACTTTTTATTGGGTCCAAGTACATTTGACAACATACTAGAGAATTTGCTTCGCACATAGAAAGAAAGGAAAAAAGAACACATAAAAACCCGTTTGAAAAAAAACAACAAACACACACACACACTTATGCAACATTGACTCGCACACCAATAAACAAATGAATGATGTTAATACTATTGAATAATAATACTACTAATAAATAGAAAGTCAATATATTAAAAAGCTAGTTTAAATCGCAACATATTGGTGTCTAAAAGCTCAGTCTCAGAACATATCAATACATGTAAGACCCTAGAAGTAGTAGAAGGAAATAATAATGGCAATAATAATAAGAACAATAATAAAGTACATATATATGCACAGTGTATCATCCTGTTCAATGTGCACTGAGACACTTTACCAATACTCTGAGACAATTAAGTAGATCTAGCATAACATTTTATAAGACTAAAAAACACAAGCATATACAGGTGTCAATAGTTTCAGTGATCAAATACAGGCATAGATGTAGGTATAAAGACACCATGACAATTTAAAAAAAAGATGATAAGAGCACTACTGCATGATACACGTGGTCACATTACTACAACATGTGGGTTATGGTGTGGGTGGGAGGGGGTAGGAACAGCACATTGAACCAGCTACCTTATACCATTCAGGACTGAAATGGCGGATGATATGAAAAAACTTCTACATGCGAGAAGTTCTACACTTGGCAGCACGGTACATACGCCCAGATGGCATTAGTTGAAAACTGATCATGCAGGGGGTGCGACTCATCTCCAACAATTTTGTGTGCTTTGGTGATGGTTCTGTGGTGCACCAATTCATCCAGGCTAGGAAAACAACCCCCACTACCCTCTCTGCCTGTTTGACTACTCTTTCTAGTCTGTGTTTGTCCTCTGCAGTGCTACCAAAGTACCACACCATCAAGTTGAAGATCAGAACTCTTTCTACACTAGCTCTGTAAAACATTGCAAGGATTTCAGGACAGACTTTAAACTGTTTGAGCTTTCTCAAAAAGTGAAGCCTTGAGTTACACTTGCTAACTACTTTGTCTATGTGTTTTGACCATGTGAGATCAGAGCTGATGGTAGTGCCCAAATATTTGTACTCTTGTACCTGTTCTACCTCCACCCCTCCTAACACCAATAGATAGATAGATAGATAGATAGATAGATAGATAGATAGATAGATAGATAGATAGATAGATAGATAGATAAAGAGACAAACAAACCTGTGGCAATGTTGAACAGCATGGGATGGGTACTTGTGAAGGGGTTGGCCATGTCTGTGATGGTCTTCATGAGCTTGCCAACATCCGGTTCGTCAGCCTCAATCCTTGGAATCTCCAAGTCCTTGTGTCCTATCAGACAATAATGCACCATTTTAAGTAAAAACAAGTGGCCAGTTCAAAACTGAATTAAATACTTTTTTGAAGAAAATTTTTATTGTACTATCACAACAGGCCTACATGCTGCGTACAAGCTGTAGAGCCTCTGTGTGAATGAATACCGTGGGTATGATAGAAATACACAGTGTAGTTGTAACTGTCTTTAAAATTGAAGTTACCACTTGCAAATCTGACAACACAATAACGGAAAAAAATTTATGAAAAAGAACAATACATTACCTTGTTCAGCCTGCACTTGACCTGCCATTTGACAGCATACAGCAGCCATGAGAGCTCGAGTCACTCGGATGAGTGTGAGTTTTGCTTTAGTGTAGGCGCCGTTCTTGTGTCTAGTAACTATACTGATTTTTCTGGCATATTATACAGATGTCTGGCAGGATGGCACTGTTTCTAGACTTCAACTTGCCAATCGCTGACACATTGGACTGCCTTGTCATGCGCTTTGTGTCAGTATCGTTGTCACGCACACTTACATCAACAACAGTGGGTTTTGACCGACGTTTCTCGGCTCTCTGAAGTGTTGTTTTGTTTGTCAGCCGCTGATAGCATTCGCAGTGAAAACCGAAAGTACCTCCGACGAACGATGAATTGCCGAGAGTTTCCAGCAGATTTCAAAAAGAGCAACTCACTTATTGCGCTTCACCATCAAGAGCTATCCACTGGGAAGAAAATTCAATCACTCTTTGTAACGAGATGTCTGAAAAAGCACAAATATTCCCACCACACTCACGTTCTGAAAGCGTAAACAACATTCCTGCGAGGCCATTTTGAAACCGCTGATTGGTCAAAAATCGGACTTTCTCGGACTTTAGCACACAAGAGTTACGAAGCGGTTAAGCCCCTTGTCATAAAAGATTCACTATTTTAAATCAAATTTTCACCCATAAAGAGATATAAATGCGAGTGACAACATTTAGAAACATTCTCAGTGATATTTTAACTGTCTATCTCAACAGTGTTTACGTTGCCCACCTCATTTAGTAAACGAAGTTGCACGATAGAGTTGGAGACCTGTAGGGCTAGCTAGGACAGTGCGTTTAAAACATCGATACAGAGACATAGACTACGACAGATCGGGATAGTCAGGCAAATATATCCACAGATGGTTTCTTTTTCTTCTATTCTCAATGGCCAAGTAGTTGTGAATTAATCTGATATTACACGGTATTTGACCAATCACAGATTGCCATGTTTCTTACTAATCGTGGAATATGAAAGTCGTAGGAATACAGGAACTACTTTTAAACCTAGTTTATGAATTGCAGTCTGCTATGCAACATTGATACAGAGACACAGACTACGACAGATCGGGACAGTCAGAGAAGTATATCCACAGGTGGTTTCTTTTTCTTCTATTCTCAATGGCCAAGTTGCGTGTGAATAAAACTGATATTTCACAGTGTGTAACAAAAAATTAAATTTCCAGTCGTACAACAGATTCATACACCCACATGTGTATATACCAACTAAATTATCCGCCAATACAATGTATAGGTAAATACATAAGAAATACACCCAATAATAACATCATGATAATCATGTTTAAATTAACTTCCACAGACACTCGTATACATAAAGAATATATAAAGAATACATAGAATATACGTCTATCCATATATACATTAATTCAAAATAATCGACATTCATTAAATTCCACACATCCGTGTACATAACACACACATACCCTAAACCCATCACGTGCCATCAGCGCTGTAAAGACCATCATCTCAATAAAAGTGATAAGTATGACTAGAACAACTAAAAGAGTGCATAAAATCATCAAAATAAATATGAACGTTAAAATGTCAACCTTGGCGACTGCGATGCGAGGACCTAGGCTACCACTTTTAATTATAGCTAATATTGTACTGCGGGAAGGAGGTGGGGAGGGAGTCTGATCCGGCGGCAGCTTTGCTAATTTTTTGTGTGTGCTATAAGCGATTGTGTGTGTGTGTGTGTGTGCACGCAATTGTGTGTGTGTGGTGACAAGTCACTGTTCCCGAAGACTACCAGACAACCTAGGGCGAGCGGTAGTTAGATACCGCTGCGGTTCCTGTGGTTACGTTATTACCGAGAGAGCAGGAGAAAGAACAAACAAAACCCTCATCCACCACCAATCTCATTCACCCACTCCCATAGATGGTCCAATCATCTTTCCTTCTCGCCTAACAGCCCTCATTTCACCACCACCCCACCATTCACCCACTGGCATTCCTCCCACTGAACAGATCACAATCATTCCCTTCCACGGGTTCCCCTCCCCCTGCCCACCCAAGCCTACTACCACCCCTCTCACTTTCACAGCCTCTTAATTTATGTTCAGTTTACAATTTCGGGCCTCATGGTATTTGCTTCCTCCTTGTGCTACAAGTGTGTCCATGACCCCTCCTCTCCCCGGTACCTGAGAGACATTGTCCCTACCCACAAACCCTCAAGGCGCCTTCGCTCCTCTTCCCAGTTTATGTTGTCCGTTTCTAGTGTGGATGGTCACAGGAAGAGGCGCTTGGGTCACCGCTCCTTCTCCCACTGTGGCCCAGCATTGTGGAACACTCTCCCCCAGGACTTGAGAGTCGTAGAGACACTGGATTCTTTCAAGAGGCGTCTGAAGACGTATCTTTTTTGACTATTTTTGAGTGTATACGTAGAGAAGTTCTTTTTTTATTTTTTTTTCACCCTTTTTCCCCAACCCCCTGCGCCCTGAGCATGCTGCCAGCATGGATATGTGCGCCATACAAGTAGACATCATCATCATCATCATCATCATCATTGTCTTCGGCGTCATTACCCAGGAGGGTGTGGGCAAAAATAATACCCCCATTCCCCTCCGGAACAACCCTAAACCTTTCCGTCACTTTTCTGGTGCTTCTTTCAACTACTCATCCTTCATCTTACCCTTTTTATTCATTATTATCAACTTCTCTCCCGGTTACTTTTTGGCCCTTCACCCTCACCCCCATCTCACTACATATCCTACCCCGCCTTTAACTTATCCGTTTCATTTCTTTTGGCATCCTCGTAATCTTGCCTCCCCCTTCTCTCTCCCCCAATTTGTTTGCACTATTATGTATGAGTATTGTGTTCCCAGCGAATGTTTTGTTGAGTGCAACTTCAATTCTCATACAGGTCTCAGTCATTTCGTTTCTGTCAAACTCCATCATGCATTTCTTCCTTTTCTCTTCCTCCTTCTCATCTTCGTCTTCTAGTCTTTTTCAGCACTGGACTAAACTTTCCTTAACCTACTATACATATATTTGGCTGAATCCCGACATCAGTAGGTAACTATGTCTATACAATGTGGAATATTTTATGCATCTTTGACAATCGGTAAAGTAAATAACGAAAATAGATGAAGATAGGTGCTGTTGTCGTTCGCTTACACAAATGTCGTTACAACTAACTGTGATTGAAATTAAAATGTTGCTTTGACTCTTTGTATGCTGTATGATACATAATTACATTTTGAAAATGTGCAAATACTAAGAGGTATCGGTGCAGCTAACTGCCAGTAAGTATGACTGTCTATAATATTCAGCGCATGTTCAAGGGTCCTGCTTGGCGGCTGTATAATTACGATCCCTGTAAGACCCTTATTTCGCCCTTTTTAAAAGTCTCGGGTATCGCGGTCAGGCATTGACGTGTTGTCGGATCGGGTGATAACGGTTCGGTGGCAGCAGCGACGAGTGCGGTAGTCGGGTATCAGCCGCGCCAAGCTACCCGGGGTAGGTGTGAAATGCTGGCCACGCGATAGGGGGCCCAGACATCTCGGGACGCCCCCGGCGCCTACAGCAGATACCCGCTTTACTGTACAGGCATACACCCCGTTGACTACGTAGTAGTAATGCCTATGAATGATTCATAGTTGTGTACGTATTTGGTCTCTTTCGTGTTAAGACCGCATAATTATAATAGGTGAAGGGATAAACTGATCTACCTATCACACATGTGGGTGGGTGGAGAGACGAGTGAGAGTTTATCACTGTGTTTGTATGCATCTCTGAGGGAAAACAACGAACAAACTGGGGTATTCAATGTGTGAGTGAATGACTGAATAGTGTGTGTGGGTATGTGTTTGTGTGTATGTGTGTTTGTGTGTGTACTTGTATAACCGCACGACTGGGGATTTTGTCCATATAAACTTGGTAACAAACGGAGTAGTTGAAAAAAATGGGGAAGTACAAATCTTCCCCATTTTTTAAAACCACATTTTTGAAAACAGTATAGCACAGCTCTAAATATAGAGAAATCGCATCTTCCCCATTTGTCGAAAATGGGGTAGACATGTGTGTGAATTATACACACCTGTGTAAGAAGCTGCGCTACGAACAAAGTCAAGTTTGCAAAGCAGATTACCCATCAATCCTGTACGTCATTCATAAATCTACTTAATTCTATCAAATAGAACATTTGATTTGTAAATATCACTGAGAAAAAGACTATTCCCCAATTGTGCCCTGTTTTGCTAACATTTCCGATTGATCGGCAGATACACGTATGTGTGTGTGTTTGTGTGTGTATGTGTTTGTGTGTTCGATCAGTCAATTTTGGTGTGATGTTCTTGGTTTAATGCTTTGCTGAATACAAATCTTTTTTAAAATTGTTTATTTGGGCTGGCACTGAACGGTTTTCAAGTAGTTTTTAGTTAAATGTTACCAAGTTTTATAAAATAAATTCCTATGTATGTTTTTTTTAATATTGGATTTACTACTGTCACCTTACTATAAAAAGTTGTTTCGTGTCACCATGTGCTACTTTTTACTCAGAGCTTTTTTTTCATAGCTTTATCATTTATTTTTGATGTTATCTTCATTTATGTGGTGTGTGTGTGTGAGTGTGTGTGTTTGTGTGTGTAAATAATTATCATTAAAAGTGCGTTTTTTTAAACTTAGATGTGATGTTTTTTTTAATTATTTCTTACGATCCTTAACGTGTTTTATCTCATAATATTGTATTGTATTGTTTAAATATTTTTCCTTGTGAGTGAATGTGTGGGTGTATGCATGCGAGCGCTTAGAGCAAGCTTAAAGCTTCGTGTTTATTTGTGTGTATACATACATGTTAGTTGTTGCTCACTCTGTTTTAATTATTTATTTATTACTACCCATTGTTATTGCTCACCATAGACAATCGACCATCCAGCCTACTTCACAAATAAAATATTCTACGTCTCCTTTTACGCGGGCCAACTATAGAGCGCAAAGCTGACGTTCGCATGCAAGATTCGTATCAGACTGGTACACAGTTGGTGTTTAACTTCAGGGTGCATGCACCTTGCTTGTAGTCGAGTCTTTCCACAAGCACGATCCCTACTTCTTATGCTGTTACACGGGGTGGAGACTATGACTGGGAAAAAGTGTAGTTACCTGTACCCGATGACAACAGACCAACACAAGCAAAGAAAGGAATAGCAAAGAAACACCCAAAAAAAATTGAAAGGAAGAAAGAAGTAGAAAAGAAAGAAGAAATTAAAAAACAAAGGGGAAAAAACAGAAAATAAAGAACGACAAATCTTTGAACACTTTTAAACTATGGGTATATATATTTTTCTTCAGTTTTTATCAGCGTTGTTTGTCATTTCTGGAGAAGATAATTC
The DNA here is from genome assembly GCA_036898135.1 of Oncomelania hupensis. Classification (NCBI taxonomy): domain Eukaryota; kingdom Metazoa; phylum Mollusca; class Gastropoda; order Littorinimorpha; family Pomatiopsidae; genus Oncomelania; species Oncomelania hupensis. The sequence goes on from JBAHVR010000126.1 coordinate 92,478, forward strand.
AAAATCTCGGAAGCTCAAAACAATGCGTTAAGTCTGAAATAGCCTACTAAATCAAAGAACGACAGAAAGAAAGAACATGGAAAAATTGTCTTGGTTTCTCTGTAAACTTTCGTATTAATTTTTGGCCCCGTGCAATTTGTAGGTCCCCAAAACTGCACTGCTCTCACGATCAAATAACGAGTGGGCATTACTATATTACGTAGTTATGGATTCACATTTCCTTCTAGAATGAAAATTTGTTGTGTTCTCCCCTACATGGAGTTATGCACTATACAAGTAAATACTGGACTGGACTGGGGATGATGCTGAAAAAGAATCTGGTCACATAATTGTCTAACAGTTGATCGTCTTCTGTTCTTCTGTCTTTATATTGAGTGGAGCAGAGAGCTCGCCTTAAGTGGTCGCGTTTAAAAATGTTTCGAGCGTGGTTAGTAGGCCTATCATTGGATGGGTGACCATAATTACTTGGAAGGCAACCTCCAAACGACACGATGAATGCTACAAGGCGCATAAACAGCCAGGGTGGAGAATTGTCCGCCGATTCGCGATTTTGCGAGAAAAAAATATTTCTTTCCGATGTTTTTTTTTTCCTTACCGAGAATTTTTTAAAATAGTAATTTAATTATTTTTAAACAAATTATTTTATGAGTTTTCAGTTTTGGGTCAAAATGACAAATTGCCTCCCTTCAGTTAGCGCGCCAATGTACGGAACGGCGGTAGCCATATTTGTTTTTGTATTTGTCACCCTCACAGTGTCAGTACCGCAACAGTGAGAATCTAAGAATGTCTTGCGTTTTAAGGATCGTACATCGAGGAGATATATTCCAGGATGAATGCAAAAACAGTTGAAAGTGGGAATGGCTGGACAAAAGAATAGAAATTAATAATGAAGAAACCCGCTTGGGTGATCACTTTCGAAAAGTAAATCAGAGTGGCGTTGCACGATGTATTACGTGTAATAAAGAAATGAACTATTCGAAGAGAGGGATCACAACTTTGACGGATCACCTTCAAGGAAATAAACATCAAGAGATGTCAAAAGCTCAGAAAGACAACTATATTCTTCCAGTTCCAGGTATATTTGAAAACTTTTATTTTAAACTGAAAATGTTATGATTAAAAAAAATCATAATTAATTCAATAATTCACAAACAGCATACTTTGGGGGCTTTAAATGCTATAAAACTTTCAGCTTCAGGGGGGCTTCGCCCCTGGACCTGACCAGGGGCCTTACAGCGGCCCCTGGACCCCGACCAGATTTCAGAGATTTTTTTCTTCAGCTATTCTCCACCCTGTCAGCGCCTTCTCCCCCTACACCCTCAACCCCACCCCCTCCCCACCCCGACCACCCAGCATTGAGTATGCTTAGAACCGGGTAACGTAAGGCTGTTCGGCAAAAGAGATGGGCACTTTAAACTCGAAAGACAAAATAGTGGTCCCAAACGCCTCCCTCCCCAACGACCTAAAAGTTGCGGGAACACTTTATTTTTACCTTTAAATACTGCTTCGCGCTTGTATTTGTAGAAGGCAACAGGGTTGGGTTGGGTAGCCATAGGTCTATCCTATCCTATCCCGTAACTCGGAGGTCGTAGGGGCACCACAGATGATCGTTTAACCAGCGTACTCCATCTTTCCCTGTCCTCAGCAACCCTGATTGTTTCGCTCAGTGTCAAACCAGTCCATTCTCGAATATTGTCCTCTTACCTCTTTTTCGGTCTCCCTCTTCTTCTACCTCCTTGCACTGTGCCTTGCAGGATGGCCTTTGCAAAGACCTGATGATCTGGTGACGTGGCCATACCATCGGAGTTTCCGTTTTTTCACCACTGTGAGCAGGTCATCGTGTTGTCCAATGGCTTGTGTGATGGTCTTTCGGACTTCGTCGTTGGTGATGTGTTGGGTATAGGAAATGCCCAGAAGTCTTCTGTAGCACCTCATCTCCATGCTTTGTATTCTTCGTTGTAGATCTGCTGTGAGGGTCCATGTCTAGCAAGCATATAGGAAGATGGAGATGACAAGGGAGCGCAGCAGTCTTAACTTGGAATGTAGACTGATGGTCCTGTCTTTCCAAATTGGTTTCAATATCGCCAGGGCAGCAGTTGTTTGTGCGATCCTGGAGAGGACATCCTGTCGGGACCCATTGTCTGATACAATGGCTCCTAAATATTTAAAGCTATGCACTGTTTTGAGGGATTGGCCTTGGACTTTGATGTCAGTATTGATGCCATTGGTGTTGTTGGTCATCATTTTGGTTCTCTGCACTTATTTTCATTCCATATAGGCTCTGGAGGTGGTGTCAAGCCTCTGTACTAGCTGTCCAAGTTCTTGTTCCTCTCCAGCCAATCCATCAATGTCATCCGCAAAACGAAGGTTGGAGATTGCTCTTCCCCTATGCTGACTGTGCCTTCTTGATCTGCAGGGCATCTGACATGATGCGCTCTAGGAAGATGTTGAAGAGTGTTGGAGAGAGTAGGCATCCCTGACGCACACCGATTATTGTTCTGAACCAGTTTCCGATGGCGCTGTTGTGGAGGACTGCACTGGTAGCCTTGTTATACAGGCTTTTGATGACTTCAATAATTTTAGGGCTGATGTAGTACAATCTCATGGTTGCCCACAGAGCTGCATGTCAGACTCTGTCAAACGCCTTTTTGAAGTCTACGAACACATGATATAGATGTTGTTGGTGCTGTAAGTATTTCTCGCAGATTATTCTGAGGTTGAAAATCTGTTCAGTGGTACTTCGCCCTGCCCTGAATCCTGCTTGTTCTTCAGCTATGATTTGTTCAGCTTGGGGTTTCAACCTGTTGAGTATTATTTTCAGGAGGACCTTGCTGGGATGGCTGATGAGGCTGAAGGTGGGGTAATTTTTACATTCCTGGTTACCTTTTTTGGGAAGAGTGATGACAAGCGACTGGGTCCATGGGGTAGGCCACTCCCCACTCTGCCAGATTTTGTTACAGATCATGGTGAGTGCGTCAATCATAGCTTCTCCTCCTGCTTGAAGCAGTTCCGCGGGTATGTTGTCCACTCCCGCTGACTTCATAGGCCTACCTGCGGAACTGCTTCAAGTCATAGCCATAGGTGTCGGTGCTAAAATAGAAATTTGCCACATGTTCAACTGTCGAAAAACAAACAAATTTCCCTTCCATTCATCCATTCTCTGCTTATAGGCCTATGCTATTTTTAGAAAGAAACGTGTTCGATTAGGAGAGAAAGGTGGTGGAGCGATTTACTGAAGACGAATTTTGAAAAATGTTATAGAATTCAAAATCATTTCTCCGCACTATCGCAGACCTTCATTTTTTAAAGAAGGAAAATGAGCTGCATTGGTGCGATTCTGAAAACAGAATGTTGATATTCACTGTTGAAATCTCTTTTGTTCTTTTGTCTATATACTATCTCGCACCTGCGTTGTCTTGAAGTTGCGGACGTGTCCAAACACACAGTCGTATTTCCGTCAGCACTAAAGAAGGCTAAGTAAACTTGGCGCTTTTTAGTCTTGGGTAATAAAGGAAAGTGGCTACGGACCCCTTGGGGCTCCACATGTACCTGTTTTAAGCGAGATAGACCGATCTCTTTCTCTCTCTCTCTCTCTCTCTCTCTCTCTCTCTCTCTCTCTCTCTCTCTCTCTCTCTCTCTCTCTCTCTCTCTCTCTCTCTCTCTCTCTCTCTCTCTTTGGACCTCGATCTTGCTTACGCGGACTAGTCTGTTTCGCATGTTGCTACTACTATTGCCGCTACTAGTCTACTACTACTACTACTACTACTACTACTACTACTACTACTACTACTACTACTACTACTACTACTAATAATAATAATAATAATAATAATAATACATTGATTTATAACGCGCACATCTCTTGTCATTACAGCGAATCGGATGTCCAAGAGTATTACCAGTATCTACCTGTGATTCTTAACATGGCATAACAGTATTTTTTTTATGTGATCTGCTCATCTGACGACTGATATTTAACACGGAAAGCCTTTGCGTGAATTTAATAACATTAAAACTGTTTCCATAGGGAGGGAATCAGCTACTGCGGTAATGAAAGTATAATAAAATTATCTTTCAAGGAGTTAGATTCCCTGCCATTACTGTTGCCTTCTAGCCAAATTGTGAGCACTGTTCTTTTGCCGGTGTAACGTGCCGAAAGCGTCCCTGGCCCAAATTAACTCCCGGGAGTAAATCTGGGACGGCCTGGTTTTACTCCCGGGAGTTATTCTGGTCCTGGACCAGATTGACCCCCAGCCTGTTCCAAAATGACTCCCGGGAGTAAAACTGGATCACAGGACCAAAACAGCCCCCCCAACTTCTCTTGTCTTTTCAATGTATTCTTAGTTCTTAATATGGGAGTTAAAAACGGACAGGCCCAACATCGCCCCCTCAGCTAATCAAAGTAAGTAGGGGAGTCAAACGGGGACAGCACCAAAACCGACCCCTACCGATCAGGTGCATCAAATTCTGCACAAGGGAGTTAAACGGGGACAGGACCAAAAACGCCCCCCTTACACATCAGATGCATAAAACACTGCATAGGGGAGTCAAACGGGGACAGGACCAAAACCGCCCCCCTTACACATCAGATGCAGAAAACACTGCAAAGGGGAGTCAAACGGAGACCGGACCCAAAACCGCCCCCCTTACACATCAGATGCAGAACTCACTGCATAGGGGAGTGAAACGGGGACAGGACCAAAACCGCCCCCTTACACATCAGATGCAGAAAACACTGCATAGGGGAGTGAAATGGGGACAGGACCAAAACCGCCCCCCGTACACATCAGATGCAGAAAACATTGCATAGGGGAGTCAAACGGGGACAGGACCAAAACCGCACCCAGCCCCTTACACATCAGATGCATAAAACACTGCGTGGGGGAGTCAAACGGGGACAGGACCAAAATCGCCCCTCTTACACATGTAGTTGTAACTACAAAACACTGCACAGGGGAGTCAAACGGGGACAGGACTAAAACCGCCCCCCTTATACATCAGATGCAGAAAACACTGCATAGGGGAGTCAAACGGAGACAGGACCAAAACCGCCCTCTTACACATCAGATGCAGAAAACACTGCATAGGGGAGTCAAACGGGGACAGGACCAAAACCGCCCCCCCCCCTTACACATCAGATGCAGAAAACACTGAATAGGGGAGTCAAACGGGGACAGGACCAACCCCCCCCCCTATTCATCAGAAGAAGCAAACACTGCACAGGGGAAGTCAAACGGGGACAGGACCAAAACCGCCCCTCCTACACAATTAGTTGTAACTACAAAACACTGCACATGGGAGTCAAACGGGGACAGGACCAAAACCGACCCCTTCCCTCTTACACATCAGATGCAGAAAACACTGCATAGGGGAGTCAAACGGGAACAGGACCAAAACCACCCCCCCCCCTTACACATCAGATGCAGAAAACACTGCATATGGGAGTCATACGGGGACAGGACCAAAACCGCCCCCCTTACACATCAGATGCAGAAAACACTGAATAGGGGAGTCAAACGGGGACAGGACTAAAACCGCCCCCCCCCCTATTTATCTGAAGAAGCAAACACTGCACAGGGGAGTCAAACGGGGACGGAACCAAAAACGCCCCTCCTATACAATTACTTGTAACTACAAAACACTGCACAGGAGAGTCAAACGGGGACAGGACCAAAACCGCCTACCTTACACATCAGATACAGAAAACACTGCATAGGGAAGTCAAACGGGGACAGGATCAAAACCGCCCCCCTTACACATCAGATGCAGAAAACACTGCATAGGGGAGTCAAACGGGGACCGGACCAAAACCGCCCCCCTTACACATCAGATGCAGAAAACACTGCATAGGGGAGTTAAATGGGGACAGGACCAAAACCGCCCCCCTTACACATCAGATGCAGAAAACACTGCATAGGGGAGTCAAACGGGGACCGGACCAAAACCGCCCCCCTTACACATCAGATGCAGAAAACACTGCATAGGGGAGTTAAATGGGGACAGGACCAAAACCGCCCCCCTTACACATCAGATGCAGAAAACACTGCATAGGGGAGTTAAATGGGGACAGGACCAAAACCGCCCCCCTTACACATCAGATGCAGAAAACACTGCATAGGGGAGTAAACGGGGACCGGACCAAAACCGCCCCCCTTACACATCAGATGCAGAAAACACTGCATAGGGGAGTTAAATGGGGACAGGACCAAAACCGCCCCCCCTTACACATCAGATGCAGAAAACACTGCATAGGGGAGTAAAACGGGGACCGGACCAAAACCGCCCCCCTTACACATCAGATGCAGAAAACACTGCATAGGGGAGTTAAATGGGGACAGGACCAAAACCGCCCCCCTTACACATCAGATGCAGAAAACACTGCATAGGGGAGTAAAACGGGGACCGGACCAAAACCGCCCCCCGCCCTTACACATCAGATGCAGAAAACACTGCATAGGGGAGTTAAAACGGGGACAGGACCAAAACCGCCCCCCTTACACATCAGATGCAGAAAACACTGCATAGAGTCAAACGGGGACCGGACCAAAAACCGCCCCCCTTACACATCAGATGCAGAAAACACTGCATAGGGGAGTCAAATGGGGACAGGACCAAAACCGCCCCACCCCCTTACACATCAGATGCAGAAAACACTGCATAGGGGAGTCAAACGGGGACAGGACCAAAACCGCCCCCCCGCACTCCATTACACATCAGATGCAGAAAACACTGAATAGGGGAGTCAAACGTGGACAGGACCAAAACCATCCCCCCTACCCCCCCCCCCCACCGGTATTCATCCGAAGAAGCAGACACTTCACAGGGAGTCAAACGGTGACACAATTAGTTGTAACACAAAAACTGCCCCCTAGGGGAGTCAAACGGGGACAGGACCAAAACCGCCCCCCCCCCCCCCCTTACACATCAGATGCAGAAAACACTGCATAGGGGAGTCAAACGGGACAGGACCAAAACCGACCCCTACCCATCAGATGCAGAAAACACTCCACAAAGGAGTCAAACGAGGACATAAACAAAAACCGCCGCCCCCCCCCCCCCCCCCCCCCTACCCATCCGATACATAAAACAGTGCACAGGGGAGTCAAACAGGACAGGACAAAAACCGCTTTTGTAACACAAACATGCATAGGCCCTGGAGTTAAACGGGGACAGGAAAAAAAAAAACGTCCTCCTACTTCTTCAGATGGAACAATGACTGAACAGGAGAGTTTAAAATTGGCACAAGGCTGAAATCGTCCCCTCACCCTCAACACAACATACAAGTCTTTTTTTGTTAAAGTGACTGGCTGGTGGAGAGCTTTCAGTTTTACCACTAGGGTTGTTTCAGCAGATCTTTTATGCGGATCAGGGGTTGTCCGGTCCTGATTTGGCTCGGACCTAAAGTCCGCTGGACCTCAATAATCATGTAATGTAACACATTTCACATGAGAGTAAATCGACCCTTGCACACAGGATGTAATGGAAATATTTGTATTAGCTTTGCACTACATTTGTAAGTCCACTTTGAATATTACTGATGCTGTTGTACGGGTACCCTGTTGTACGCAAGGTCATGTTGATAGGAGGAATAACGAAGCTTAACGTCCTATTGCATCAGCGTTAAGGACGATCACCACGTCGCCACCCTGACAACAACGATCATCATCATCATATCAAAGTTGAGATTGTCATGTTGATATTATGTATGCATGACTATTTAAACTGTAGGCATATTGAGTCTCTTTATGCTATAGTGTGTGTCGGTGGGTAGGTGGAAAGAGGGTGCGTGTGGGTAGTGTATGCGTACGAGTGTGTGTACGTGCGTATGTGGGTGTAGACAGCGACAGCAACAGCAGCGACAGCAGCGGCGACAGCGGCAGCAAAGAGCGCGACAAGAAAAAAGCAAAGAACAGTGATGTGGGTGAAGACAGCGACAGCAGCAGCAGCGGCGACAGCGGCAGCAAAGAGCGCGACAAGAAAAAAGCAAAGAACAGTGATGCAGGTGCAGACAGCGACAGCGGCAGCAAAGAGCGCGACAAGGAAAAAGATGCGGGCAGAGATATTTGCAGCATGGATAGCTTGTACGAAGAAGTCTACAGAAATATCAAAAAAGCACAAACTAAACAAAAAAAATATTACGACAAAAGATTCAGCTCAACGCACAACTTGCATCCTGGTTCAGTTGTTTTTCTGAAAAATTTCAGAAGAACGACGCGTTTAGGGGACAAGACACAACCTTTCTGGGTCGGACCTTATGAGGTTGAAAAGGTACTAGACAAAGGCAGAGTCCAGCTGAAAAACCTGAAGACAGGGAAAATCCTGAAGCACCTGTACAACGCTTCGAACTTGAAGGTGAAAGAGCAAGCTGATAGTGAAACCAACCAGTCCAGCAAACAAGAACTTCCTACCAGAAATGGGACACAATCAAAACCAGAGACTTCGGAACCAGAGGCTACACAAAAAAACCAGCAGTCTCCCAATGAAGGCGGAAGTGTCCATGGCTCTCGCAAAAGGAAACAGAACGTTCCATTCAAAAGAGCCAAAATGCCTAAATCGGACTCTACAGAAAAACCACAACCAAACGCACAGGGTTTTCAGATAGGCAAATGCATTTCAGACCAGTGGATTGGTATTGGCAGGAGAACGTGGCAGACATTCTGTATGTAGACATAGAAAAGAAACATTACGTCCAGGACGTCCCCAACGTGTCTGTGCATGATGCCCCGAAGGACAGTATCAGAATAATTGGAGACGGAAATTGCTTCTACAGAACTCTTAGTTTTTTCATTGTCGGTTCTCAGAACAAACACCTAGTCTTGAGGAGACTGATTGCAACTCACGTAAAAGACAATGAAGAAAAGTATTTTCAAATATCCAACAAAGAAGACTATGTTCGAACAAGTCGTATGGATCAACCAGGAGTCTGGTCGACTGAAGTAGACATCTTTGCATCAGCGACCTTTCTCAACACTGACATATTCGTGTATACCTCGCAAGGTCGTGCTGCGCCATGTTGGCTCAGGTACCAGCCTCTAAACAATGTCCCACAGCTGTTCCCACGCTCGGACCGATCAATGTTATTTGCAATTTGCATGATCATTTCACGCCAGTTTTGAAAGTTTAAATTAAAATTTGAATTTGCATTACGTTAGTCCACACTTGATCCTCATGTACATTCTTCTATTATCTCGTGTCTCTTTCTTTCTTTCTTTCTTTGCGTAATGTGTCTGTGCGCGCACGTGTGTGTAGCCCGTGTGTGTGTGTGTGTGTGTGTGTGTGTGTGTGTGTGTGATTACTGATAATAAAATCTGAGCGATGTGGCATATACATCACAAACACGCACCCCCCCCCCCTCCTATCTCCTCCCAAAAAAAAGTAGAAAAGAAAATAAAGTATTGTGCAGACAGTATGTCAATTCCGCCCACGATTAGCAAAAACTAAACCAAAATAATTGATAACAGGCGCAGAATTTCAGTAACTAAGCATCATTTTGACAACCAACATGCGATTTTTTTCAAAATCCTTGCACTTGTACACTAATATTGTGTGAAAAGATCAAAAGAATATAAAGAGATTATGTAAAAAATAAAAACAAAACAAAACATTAGGCTATGGTAACTCAAACGTTTGCTTTGCGCATGGATAAAGAAAACATAAGATAGAATAACAACACTTTCTTAAATAAGACAAATAATAATAAAACAAATTACGTATACATCCACACAATTGTCACCTCCTTCTTCCCCCCCCCCCCCCCCCCACTAACAATGTTTCCTCCAAATCACAAATATTCAGGTTGGGACAGCTAGTTTTAATGAACATTTTAGCCGCTACATTTCCGCTACTATTTTATGAAAAGTAGTCGCTACCTTTTCGCTACTTTTTTCTAAGGTGCATAGAAGGCAATAAAGCACACAAACACAGAGTTTAAAATAAAAAGAAAGAATACATTTTTATTCATAATACTTTTCACTTTCTAATGAAAATCGCGAATATTGAATGTAGTAATTTTCTGCAAAAAGTAGTTTTTTACGCTTTTTAAAAAATATAAATTATTATGAATTTAAATTTAATTTATTTGATTTTTTTTTCCAGTGAGTACGTCACTGATCACCTTATTTTACCTCATTGAACAGAGAGATGCGCCGCCCGCAAATGTGTTATTGTTAGCCGCACTCGACACGTTGCTTGCGGGCACGCACAGTTACCCTTACCGCGCTTTTCCGCATCGCTGAATGGTCACGGGTCGACATTTCTGTGTCACAATTTGTGTGTATCCGATTTAAGGGGGAGGGGGTGGGGGGTGGATAGCAAGAACATATAATTTAGTACTTAACAAATACTGCGCTGCACAATTTAATTTTGTTCTGATGATAATAATGCAGGATATTGATACGCGCAATTTCTCAAATTAATACTGAATCAAAGCGCAGCGCCCGTACACCAACACACGCTCAGAATACATCACAAACAATGAACACAGAAACAGAACAGACAAGCACGTAGCGCCCCGTACACCAACACACGCAATGAACACAGAAACAGAACAGACAAGCACGTGGTGGCAGATCACTATTAAATTTTTATGGAAAGGAAAATTGATTTGTATTTTAAACTTTTGTTGGCTGCATCTATTTTGATGGGAGGGAGAAAACCGGAGTACCCGGAGAAAACCCTCGGTGGCCAGAAAAGTCTCGTACCTGAGTCACAAAGTTTTCGCTCCTTGCAGGGATCGAACCCGCGACCTTCGGCATAGGAAAGCAGCGGTCTAACCGACTGCGCTACTGAGCCACCCCAATGATGTCATATCGTTACTGATAAGCCATGTTATTATGTAAAACTAAAAGTTAATCAACCTCTGGTAAAACAGAGAACAAAGTTAATATTGTACTAACTGTATTGCAACTAACAAATCACAAACAATACATTGTTTTATTCGTTTATTTTAAACACGAAATATAGAACTTCCCTGTGCAGTGTTTGCTGCATTTGATGAGTAGGGAGAGGGGGGGGGGGCGGTTTTGGTCCTGTCCCCCTTTGACTCCCATGTACAGTGTTTTGTAGTTACATCTAATGGTGTAGAGGGGGGAGGAAGCGGCTTTGGTCCTGTCCACGTTTGACTCCCCTGTGCAGTGTTTGCTTCTTGTGATAGGGAGGGGGGCGGTTTTGGTCCTGTCCCCGTTTGACTCCCCTGTGCAGTGTTTGCTGCATGTGATGGGTAAGGGTGGGGGGCGGTTTTGGTCCTATCCCCGTTTTACTCCCCCCGTGCAGTGTTTGCTGCATGTGGTGGGTAGGGGGGGGGGCGGTTTTGGTCCTGTCCCCGTTTGACTCCCCTGTGCAGTGTTTTCTCTATCTGATGGGTGGGGGTGGGGGGGCGGTTTTGGTCCTGTCCCCGATTGACTCCCCTCTGCAGTGTTTTCTGCATCTGATGGGTTAGGGGGGGGGCGGTCTTGATCCTGTCCCCGTTTGACTCCCCTGTTCAGTGTTTGCTGCATGTGGTGGGTAGGGGAGGGGGGGGGCGGTTTTGATCCTGTCCCCGTTTAACTCCCCTGTGCAGTGTTTTGTAGTTACAACTAATTGTGTAGGAGGAGCGGTTTTGGTACTGTCCCCGTTTGGCTCTCCTGTACCGTGTTTTCTGCATCTGATGGGTGGGGGGGGGGCGGTTTCGGTCCTGTCCCCGTTTGACTCCCCTATGCAGTATTTGCTGCATCTGATGGGTTGCGGAGGGGGGGACGGTTTTGAACCCGTCCCGTTTGACTCCCCGGTTCAGTGTTTGCTGCATGTGACGGGAAAGGGGGGCGGTTTTGGTCCTGTCCCCGTTTAACTCCCCTGTAGAGTGTTTTTCTGCATCTGATGGGTAGGGGGGGGGCGGTTTTGGTCCTGTCCCCGTTTGACTCCCCTATGCAGTATTTGCTGCATCTGATGGGTTGGGGGGGGGGGGGGGTGAGACGGGTTTGATCCCGTGCCGTTTGACTCCCCGGTTCAGTGTTTGCTGCATGCGATGGGTAGGGGGGCGGTTTTGGTCCTGTCCCCGTTTGACTCTCCTTTGCAGTGCTTTTTGCATCTGATGGATAGGGGGGCGGTTTTGGTCATGTCCCCGTTTAACTCCCCTATGCAGTATTTGCTGCATCTGATGGGTAAGGGGGGGGGGGGACGGTTTTGATCCCGTCCCCGTTTGACTCCCGTTCGGTGTTTGCTGCATGTGATGGGTAGTGGGGCGGTTTTGGGCCTGTCCCCGTTTGACTCTCCTGTGCAGTGTTTTTTGCATCTGATGGATAGGGGGGCGGTTTTGGTCCTGACCCCGTTTAACTCCCCTGTGCAGTGTTTTCTGGATCTGATGGGTAGTGGGGGGGGGGGGGGAGGGTGCGGTTTTGGTCCTGTCCCCGTTTAACTCTCCTGTGCAGTGTTTTTTGCATCTGATAGATAGGGGGGCGGTTTTGGTCCTGTCCCCGTTTAACTCCCCTGTGCAGTGTTTTCTGCATCTGATGGGTAGGGGGGGGGGCGTTTTTTTTTTGTCCCGTCCCCGTTTGACTCCCTGGTTCAGTGTTTGCCGCATGTGATGGGTAGGGGGGGGGGTTAGTACTGTCCCCGTTTAACTCCCTGGTTCAATGTTTGCTGCATGTGATGGGTAGGGGGGCGGTTTTGGTCCTGTCCCCGTTTAACTCTCCTGTGCAGTGTTTTTTGCATCTGATAGATAGGGGGGCGGTTTTGGTCCTGTCCCCGTTTAACTCCCCTGTGCAGTGTTTTCTCCATCTGATGGGTAGGGGGGGGGGGGGCGGTTTTGATCCCATCCCCGTTTGACTCTCCTCTGCAGTATTTACTGCATCTGATGGGTTGCGGGGGGGGGGACGGTTTTGAACCCGTCCCCGTTTGACTCCCCGGTTCAGTGTTTGCTGCATGTGACGGGAAAGGGGGGCGGTTTTGGTCCTGTCCCCGTTTAACTCCCCTGTGGAGTGTTTTCTGCATCTGATGGGTAGGGGGGGGCGGTTTTGGTCCTGTCCCCGTTTGACTCCCCTATGCAGTATTTGCTGCATCTGATGGGTTGGGGGGGGGGGGGTGAGACGGGTTTGATCCCGTGCCCGTTTGACTCCCCGGTTCAGTGTTTGCTGCATGCGATGGGTAGGGGGGCGGTTTTGGTCCTGTCCCCGTTTGACTCTCCTTTGCAGTGCTTTTTGCATCTGATGGATAGGGGGGCGGTTTTGGTCATGTCCCCGTTTAACTCCCCTATGCAGTATTTGCTGCATCTGATGGGTAAGGGGGGGGGACGGTTTTGATCCCGTCCCCGTTTGACTCCCCGTTCAGTGTTTGCTGCATGTGATGGGTAGTGGGGCGGTTTTGGGCCTGTCCCTGTTTGACTCTCCTGTGCAGTGTTTTTTGCATCTGATGGATAGGGGGGCGGTTTTGGTCCTGACCCCGTTTAACTCCCCTGTGCAGTGTTTTCTGGATCTGATGGGTAGGGGGGGGGGAGGGTGCGGTTTTGGTCCTGTCCCCGTTTAACTCTCCTGTGCAGTGTTTTTTGCATCTGATAGATAGGGGGGCGGTTTTGGTCCTGTCCCCGTTTAACTCCCCTGTGCAGTGTTTTCTGCATCTGATGGGTAGGGGGGGGGGGGGGGGCGGTTTTTTTGTCCCGTCCCCGTTTGACTCCCTGGTTCAGTGTTTGCCGCATGTGATGGGTAGGGGGGGGGGGTTAGTACTGTCCCCGTTTAACTCCCCGGTTCAATGTTTGCTGCATGTGATGGGTAGGGGGGCGGTTTTGGTCCTGTCCCCGTTTAACTCTCCTGTGCAGTGTTTTTTGCATCTGATAGATAGGGGGGCGGTTTTGGTCCTGTCCCCGTTTAACTCCCCTGTGCAGTGTTTTCTGCATCTGATGGGTAGGGGGGGGGGGGCGGTTTTTTTGTCCCGTCCCGTTTGACTCCCTGGTTCAGTGTTTGCCGCATGTGATGGGTAGGGGGGGGGGGTTAGTACTGTCCCCGTTTAACTCCCCGGTTCAGTGTTTGCTGCATGTGATGGGTAGGGGGGCGGTTTTGGTCCTGTCCCCGTTTGACTCTCCTGTGCAGTGTTTTTTGCATCTGATTGATAGGGGGGCGGTTTTGGTCCTGTCCCCGTTTAACTCCCCTATGCAGTATTTGCTGCATCTGATGGGTAAGGGGGAGGGGCGGTTTTGATCCCATCCCCGTTTGACTCTCCTCTGCAGTATTTACTGCATCTGATGGGTTGTGGGGGGAGGGGGGTCGGTTTTGATCCCGTCCCCGTTTGACTCCCCAGTTAAGTGTTTGCTGCATGTGATGGGTAGGGGGGGGGGCAGTTTTGATCCTGTCCCCGTTTGACTCTCCTGTGCAGTGTTTTTTGCATCTGATGGATAGGGGGGGCGGTTTTAGCCCTGTCCCGTTTGACTCCTTGTGCAGTGTTTTCTGCATCTGATTGGTAGGGGGGGGGGGGTATTGGTCCTGTCCCCGTTTGACTCTCCTGTGCAGTGTTTTTTTGCATCTAATGGATAGGGGGGCGGTTTTGGTCACGTCCCCATTTGACTCCCCCTTTCATTGTATTTTACATGCATTTTGTTAGGGGGCCTGTTTTGGTCTTGTCCCCGTTTTACTCCATGATTTTTTTCTGATGAGATTACTGACGCAGTCTTCAATTGCTCCTTTTAATAGGCTAGAGGGGGCCAGTCTGGGCCTGACCCAATCTGACTCTCATCGGTTCTAGATTAGCCCCCCAGGGGTCATTTTGGCACATCTAAAATTTGTCCCAGAATGACTCCCGGGAGTGTATCTGGGCCAGTCCCAGATTTACTCTCTGTTGCATGGGGGGCTGTTTTAGGACAGACCCACTTTAACTCCCGGGAGTCATTCTGGTACTGAAAAATGTGCGCCAAACTAACTCCCGGGAGGCTGATCTGGAACACAGTAGAGTGCATAACATCAATTGTTCCTATGTAATCTTCATTCACCAGAGAGTGATTTTGGAACAGGCTGGGGGTCAATCTGGTCCAGGACCAGAATAACTCCCGGGAGTAAATCTGGGACGGCCTGGTTTTACTCCCGGGAGTTAATTTGGGCCAGGGACGCTTTCGGCACGTTACACCGGCCGACCGATAGACACACCGACATTTTGCTCGTTCTGATTCTGACTATTTTAAAGTATTTCCAAATAAAACGTGATAATAATAATAATAACAACAACAACAACAACAACAACAAACAAACAACCAAACAAACAACAACAACAACAACAACAACAACAACAATAATAATAATAATAATAATAATAATAATAATAATAATAATAATAATAATAATAATAATAATAATAATAACAATAATAATAATAACTTCTGGATATGGACTTGTCTTTGAAAATCTTCTCATTCCCACCCTACATTCTCACCCAAGCTACCCCACCCCACCCCCAACACCCCGCCACAATCCCTTACCTACGACATTCAAGAAAAGGATTTGCCAGTGCCTGTAAACAGAAGACACACTCGAAAACAGAAGGAGAGAGGAACAAAACTATCAAGGCTGACTTATTTACGGCACGGGGCAGTTTTATTTGGGTGGGGAGTCTGAACATTTCTTTTTTCTTAGTGCAAACCAGCAGAAGGGATAAAAAAATTTTTTAACCCCACACAGACACATACACAAACACACACACATACACATCAACACACGCACACACACATACACACACACGTATTTGCAAAACACTAACAACTGGGTTTTAGTAAGAATGCAAGAATCGGAAAGTGATTTTTGTAGGAAAGAACGCAAACTTCTTCCAGGGCAAATTGTAAGATAGATTTGCTACAACTAAAAAAGGTTGACCTAGTTCGTCTCCTATAGGCGACGAAATAGGTCGATTTTCTTGCAAAATTTCTCTGAAAATTGGACTGGATTTTCTCCGTCCCGGATAGTGCACTCCCTTGTACACTTAAAACACTCTCATGCACTACAACTGCACTCCCATGCACTAAAAGAGCACTCCCGCGCACTTAGAAAAACGTGGGGTCCTGGAAAAAAGTGGGTTCCAAGCAAATAAACCCATTTGTTACATAAGAGAGACAAGGTTAGCTCACCCATTTGTGCGTTATTCAAGTGCACACACACACACACACACCCACCCACCCACCCACCCACACACACACACACGATAATATTGAAAATAATGGAGATTCCTACAACCCACATCTTACTACAAGCCCAAAGCTACTTTGTTTTGCGGTGTGTGCCAGGTCTAACATTACATAGCATTCCTTATAGCTGAATCATGTTTAGTATGGACTTAATCCTTGTGCGCCATTCCGAATATCCTTGTTTGTATACCAGACCTTCTCACATTGTCTCCCTGATCCCTTCTTGAATAAAATATGTTTATAGCCACTACCCCCTTCAAATGGCTTAGAGGGATCCACTTTAACCACACCCCCTTTTGGCATTCACAAGGAGTGTTGTCCCACTGAATAAAAAAGCTTACAACAAAGAATAACTCTTTCGAAAGTACAGTCATTTAAAAACAAATCTGTTATAATCACAAGGTACAGTAGTACAATAATAACAACAATACATACATTTTAAAATTTTCAACAAGTTTGTTTTCTTTTTAAATCATTAAATTCCTTCTTTTTTTGTGCCTATTAATGGCGAACGCAAGCCACCCCTCTTGAGCCCCCCCCCCACCCCCCCACCCCAAATCTATTAAAGCCAAAAAAAGGAAAAAACCATAACAAAGTTTCTTAGTAAAAGGCTTTCCGTTTTAGATTGATACAATAAACCCTTCCTTACTCTACTCCATAAACCAAGGGCACACTCTTGATGCCGCCTTGTTCATTCAGAATAAGGGTCAAAGGTCACACGGCTATGGTATTGGTGGACCGTTAAACAGGGGAAATCACTCCCTGTCAGAACAGAATTGCAAAACCTCAAACTTGAGAGGTTGGTTCAAGCAAAGTCGTGAAAGCTCGCTTTACTATTGTGTAATGTAATAACAATGCCTTGTGGGTTCGGGCACTGAATAGAATAGACCCAACGTTTCCCGGCGTGTCGTAAGGGGCGACTAGCAAGCAGGGGGTGGTGTCAGCACGGCAGCACTGGGCGAAAGCCTTGTACAAAGAAGTGACCGGCCAGGAACGGAGGAACCTCGGGACACTTCAGGTTCAACGACCACGTGCTCGGAGCCAAGGCGAGCCACACTGTATTCGTGGATATCAGATGTGGCCAACAGCCTGGAGAGGCTTGGGCCCTGCCAGGTCTTTTTTGACCAAGACACACCGTATGATGAAAAGAACCACTCACTCCATACCGGATCGGTCGTCGCCTGGATCACCAAGGACCGCGCCTTCCGTTGGCCACCAGGACGGAGGTGATAAGTGTGCTACTGATGGACAACTTAGCAAGACACAACATCGTCATATATCAAACTTGGAATTTCAGGACCCTAACTGCGGCTGGAAAATTATAAAAACTGGCCCACAAGCTGGACCACTATCGATTGAAAAGTTTTAGGTATCAGCGAACTGCGCTGGAAAGGCCAAGGTGAAACAACGACCGACAAAGGCCACGAGTTTTATTTCAGCGGAAGGGATGACAGGCACGAACACGGCGTTGGATTCTTGGTCCAAAAAACATTCTAGCCACTGCCATGGGTTGCCGCCCAGTCTCCAGTAGACTCATTACCATCCGTTTGAGAGCAGCCCTTTTCAACCTCACCATCACCCAGGTCTATGCCCAAACATCAGACTATGAGGACAGCGAAGTGGAGGATTTCTATGAAAATCCACAGGCTGTCCTTGACCAAGTGCCGAAGAATGACATAGTCATAGTGCAAGGCGACTGAAATGCCAAGGTAGGCAAATATTGGCACCACACCTGGGGAGACATATGTGCACCCACTGCAACAACGAGACAAATGACAGGGGTCTGAGACTCTTGGAATTTGCCAGATACAACAATCTGCTACTGGCAAACACGCTTGGTCTCCACAACAAATCCAGACGATGGACATGGCACAGTCCTGGTGGGGAGCATCACAGCCAGATCTACTACATCATAGTCAAGACACACTTCAGATCAAGCATCAACATTGGCAGGACACGCACTTTCCCAGAAGCAGACATAGGAAGTGACCACGATCTCTTGATGATGTCTTTCCGCCTCCACTTGAAGAGAGTAAACACAGCAAAGTGCACCAGACTGAAGTTCGACCTGGACAAACTGCAAGATTCGGAGGTGGCGGAAATATTTCAGGCCACAATTGGAGGGAAATTTGCACCACTGCTCATTTTGGGAGCTGGTGAAGTAGATGTCAACACCATGACCACCACCTTCAACTCAGCTGTGACAGATGCCGCTAGTGAGATCCTTGGCAAGCACCGCCCAAAGAAGAAACCTAGGATCACACCTGAACTTTTGGGCCTCTGATAAACGAAGATAGATGAAAAAGAAAAAGAACACCTTACAGGGAGCTGATGCCTACCGAAAATTCAACAATGACATTCGAAAAGGCATGTGCACAGCAACGGAGAACTGGATAGAAGATCAATGCCAGGAAATAGAGAACAGTCTGAACAAGAACAACAGCAAGAAGGCCTACCAGACTGTGAAGTGGTTGACAAGTATTAAACAGCCCAAGGTTTTCATGATCCAAAGCAAGTCTGCCATATGCATTACAGAAGAACAAGAAGTCTTGAATAGATGGACAGAGTACTGCTCTGACCTTTCCAACCACACACCAATCGAAGGTCCCTCAGTTCTAGCATGTCCCCAGAACAGAGAAGAAGAAGATATCCTCCCAATTCTCCGAGAAGAAGTTGAGGCAGCAGTGCAATCGCTAAAGAAAGGGAAGTCAGCGGGAGTGGACAACATACCTGCAAGATCTGGCTGAGTGGGAATTGGCCTACACCATCGACCCAGTCGCTTGACATCACTTTTCCCAAAAAAGATAACCTTCAGGAATGTGAAAATTACCGCACCATCAGCCTCATCAGCATCCCAGCAAGATGTGCGTCCATGATGCGTACTCTCTCCAACATTCTTCAACATCTTCCTAGAGGCATAATTTCAGATGCCTGTGACGACACGAGTTTTGACGCGCGCTAAGATTATGCTCGGTTGGAGTGTATATAGCATATAGTTTTATATCTCTGAGAGTGCGGTGTGCAAAGTTTGAATAAGCATTTTGTATTGCGTAGGTTATGATAGGAATTTAGGTTTTTCACGTGCAATACGCATAGCTCGATGGCTATTAGGGGCTGAGCGGGGTTCTACACTTTGGGTTGTGAGCTGGGAGAAACGGCAAGAGGGTTACAGTCTAGTTGATATTTGTTGAGGTCTGACGTGACTGGGTAGAGTGTGATTGCCACTATCAGAGAATAGGTGTAGGGTCCTTCTACAAGGGTTGTGTTTGCGTTTTGGAACCACCCAAGGTCTTGTTTCCTTAGTAAGGACAAGAATGTCCAGTATGCTGTCAACACTGTGCTAATAAAGTAAATTTATCACAGTGAGGAGGAATATTACTGCCACCACTTCTTTGTGATAGGTGTAGGGTGTGTTCCTAAGGGTGTGTGTGTTCTTATTTTAGAAACTGCCCAGGACCGGTGCACTACGCCAGTGCCAGGGTGTCTGGACCAGTAGCAGACGAACGAACCATCTACTCTCTACAGACGGTGTTGTGTTGTGTTGTGTTGTGGTGTTTATGTGTCTATAACCTTACAGGCCGAGGACTTGAAGGTGAGTGGGTGCCCAATATCTCAATTCCTTAGTGGCTATACACTCTGAGCATGCATACGGGGAGGCACGGTGGCCTAATGGTAGAGCTTTGCCTTGCGGATCTGAAGGTCCCGGGTTCGAGCCCAGGCCGGGGCATTGTGTTGTGTCCTTGGGAAAGACACTTTACTCCCGTTTCCTACTCCTTCGTATGAGAGTATAAACCGAGGTCTAGTCTGTGTCGCATACATTCCATCATAACGGACTTTAAAGATCCTGACGCTCATGCCCTAGACGGGTGAGTGCCGGTGACAAGAACACACCCAGCATGCACTTAGGTCCTTCTACCCCTACGACCGGTAGACGACCGCCTGGGTTTTCAACACGCAGACAGGACGACACACCTTCACAGTCCTACAGACACACATTACACGTAAATAAAACATACTACATATCCAGTGACGTTTTAAGCAGTGTCTCTTTATTATATTTGTGCTAGTTATATCAGTTTGGTGATTTTCTGGGAATAGTGGTGAAGAGACAATGAACTCATGAAGTATCCAGTTCGGACAATTTAACTAAATACATTCTTCAAGTCTTGGTGACTGAACACTTAAACCATCAGTTGTATTATTTCAGCTTTATTTTCATATTGTTATATCTTGGTTGTGTTGGCATCTTGTGTATAGTGTCAGGGGTCTCGGATTAGACAAGGGAGGTAATGATTTGTTAATTGTTGGGGTTGTGGGTTCGGATAAGGTTTGGGGTTGGTTTAGATTTTCCATTCTCCTGTGTGTTTGTGTGTTGAATAAACGAGTGTAAATGTTCATCTGGCATTTGTGTTAGTATTTTAGTTTGAGTTTGCATCCCTCCACTCGCTGGCTGAGCTGAAGTTACTGATCCCATTCGGGTGACGTGACAATGCCCTTGCAGATCACGAAGGCACAGTCAGCACAGAGGGTAGAGCATTGATGGATTGGCTGGAGAGAAACAAGAACTTGAACAGCTAGTACAGAGGCGTGACACCATCTCCAGAGCCTTTGGAATGGAAATAAGTGCAGAGAAGACCAAAATGATGACCAACACCACCAAGGGCATCAACATGGACATCAAAGTCCAAGGCAAATCCCTCAAAACAGTGCATAGCGTCAAATATTTAGGAGCCGTTGTATCAGACAATGGGTCCGGACAGGAAGTCCTTTCCAGGATCGCGATCGCACAAACAACTGCTGCCCTGGCAAGGATGAAGAACATTTGGAAAGACAAGACACTCAGTCTACATTCCAAGGTAAGACTGCTGCACTCCCTTGTCATATCCATCTTCCTATATGCTTGCGAAACATGGACCCTTACAGCAGATCTACAACGAAGAATACAATCATGGAGATGAGGTGCTACAGAAGTCTTCTGGGCATTTCCTATACCCATCACATCACCAACGACAAAGTCCGACAGACCATCATACAAGCCATTGGACAACACGATGACCTGCTCGCAGTGGTGAAGAAACGGAAACTCCGATGATATGGCCATGTCACCAGATCATCAGGCCTTGCAAAGACCGTCCTTCAAAGCACGGGGCAAGGAGATAGAACGAAGAGGGAGACAGAAAAAAGAGGCGGGAAGACAACAATTGAGAATGGACCGGCTTGACACTGAGCGAAGCCACGAGGGTTGCTGAGGACAGAGAAAGATGGAGTACGCTGGTTAAACGATCATCTGTGGTGCCCCAACGACCTCCGAGTTAAGGGATAGGATGGGAAGATAGGATAATAACAATGCGATTTTTAGGGTAAACCCGTGATCGCCAAAAGTAAACAAAGCCTTTGAATTAAGACCCTTTAACGTACACCAAAGAAACTACGCCCTTCTCCTCCCAACCACTCCCCCCCCTCCCGCCACAAGCCTCCGCCCCCGCAACACCATCTCCCACGCACCACCCAAGTGATTTTGGCTCATGTATTTCTCTCTGCATATTATATTTTCATTGTCAAAATGGGCCACTCCCCTCTATCTTGCCAATAGTTTCTTTCCACACCGTGTATCCTCTTCCAATGCTCCACACCGTGTATCCTCTTCCAATACTTCATTCTCATATTCCAGTGAAAACAATGCTATCCTCACATCAATAAAGAAAACCACCCTCTATGAATGACACCCCCCCTCACCCCCCTTTAACTCTATTGTCCAAAGCACATATACATGGTCTACAATCGTAGCTAGCCCATAATTACAATTCTTGACTTTCTCTTGGCCGCACACAATATTAATTGTACTTAACTTAAAATTATTCTCTCTCTCTCACTCTCTCTCTCTCTCTCTCTCTCTCTCTCTCTCTCTCTCTTTCTCTCTCTCTTTCTCTCTCAGTTTTTTTCCCGTATATGCTACTTAGTATTAATATTGTATGATTTGTATTGGCATTAGCTATCCCATCTCTTAATTGTCATGTTGATGTATCCATTTGTCTTATTTGTTTTTCTTTTGAATAGAAAGTTGACTTTCATCCCAGGCGGTTTTCCTAAATATTTCCTGAACTAAATGAACGTTTTAAATCCATTTATCTCATCAAATGTTAATATTTATTCTAGGTAAAGTATTCATTACAGTGTCTTTCTTCTAAGAAATCTTATTTTAATTTTCATAGCCTCACCCACACCCCCACCTCAAATCGTACTCTGCACTATTCCTTCTCTCCCCTTCTGTATCCTTTCCGGAAGTCAAGTGGTTGGTCAAATCCAGCCTTCGAGATCTGTGAGCTAGAGGACGCAAGTTATTGTGCTAGCCGGTGTGAGAAAATGAAAAACGGAATGCGTTATGAGCAAA
>JBAHVR010000126.1:117500-170000 GCA_036898135.1 Oncomelania hupensis
TCTGTCTGTCAGTCTGTCTGTTACATTCATACCTTCTTTCATTTCCCTTGCTGCTTTCCTTCATTTTCTATTTCTCCTCTTCATTGTTGTTGGTGTCGTTTCTTCTTCTTTTTCCTTTTTGCATTCTCTTCCTCCTCCTCTTCATTCTTCTTCTTCTAACACACACGCAATCTCTTTCTGGCTTCTCCTCTTTCTCCTTCCAAACTGCCCCCGTTGGGGTATCGGTGGTTTCTGTTTAAATAGTATCTCCACTTTCTGGAAATGTAGTGCTTTAAATTCTTACTGTCGCTGTCTTTCTCATTTGTTCTTTCTCATTCCTATTCTGTTCTATCAATCTACTATACTATCTTCTTCTTTGCTAGACCAGTCACCTACTTTTTTTTTCTTGAAAACCCTTCCGGGACAAAACTCCTCATTTGTTTGTGAGGTCTGCTGTATCAGCTTGGGAATATTGGACGCTTTCTGCCAAATGGTCACTAGGGCTTCCTATGATATTATTATTTAGGCATGTAGGCATTTTATAAGCACGTGTTTTGTTGATATTTTATTGTGATGTTTGTATTCTATTTTGTTTGTGTAAACGGGGGTTCAATAAATTAGAGTATAAGTCTCAGCGTCCCCTGCGTGGGGTACCTTTATTGTACAATGACCGGCTGGTGAAGTGCCTTCAGTGTTACCACTGGGGTTGTTTCAGCAGATCTTTTATGCAGATCAGGGGTGAGTCCTCTTTCAGCCAAGTTGCTCTTTGCAGTCCGCTGGACCCTGTAAGCAATGCATAACTAACTAACTAACTAACTAGCTAACTAACTAACCCCGCCGTCTTCTTCTTTGTTCTTTTTCTTCCATTGACAGATGCCGCCACTGAGATCCTTGGCAAGCATGCACCCACCAAAGAAGAAGCCGTGGATCACACCTGAACTTTTGGATCTGTGTGATAAACGAATGGATATAAAAAAAGAAAAAGAACACCTCACAGGGAGCTGATGTCTACCGAAAAATCAACAATGACATCCGAAAAGGCATGCGCACAGCAAAGGAGAACTGGATAGAAGATCAATGCCAGGAAATAGAGAACAGTCTGAACAAGAAGAACAGCAAGAAGGCCTACCAGACTGTGAAGCGGCTGACAAGTGTTAAACAGCCCAAAGTCTCCACGATTCAAAGCAAGTCTGGCATATGCCTTACAAAAGAACAAGAAGTCTTGGACAGATGGACAGAGTACTGCTCTGACCTCTACAACCATACACCACATGGACCATCCACCATCAGTTCTAGCATGTCCCGAGAACAGAGAACAAGAAGAAATCCTCCCAATTCTCCGGGAAGAAGTTGAGGCAGCAGGGCAATCGCTGAAGAAAGGGAAGTCAGCGGGAGTGGACAACATACCCGCGGAACTGCTACAAGCAGGAGGAGAAGATATGATTGACGCACTCACCATTATCTGTAACAAGATCTGGCAGAGTGGGGAGTGGCCTAAACTATAGACCCAGTCGCTTGTCATCACGCTTCCCAAAAAAGGTAATCATCAGGCGTGTGAAAATTACCGCACCATCAGCCTCATCAGCCATCCCAGCAAGGTCCTACTGAAATTAATACTCAACAGGTTGAAACCCCAAGCTGAACAAATCATAGCTGAAGAACAAGCAGGATTCAGGGCAGGGCGAAGTACCACTGAGCAGATTTTCAACCTCTGAATAATCTGTGAGAAATACCTACAGCACCAACAACATCTATATCATGTGTTCATAGACTTCAAGAAGGCGTTTGACCGAGTCTGGCATGCAGCTCTATGGGCAACAATGAAAGTGTACAACATCAGCCCTAAAATTATTGAAGTCATCAAAAGCCTGTATGACAAGGCTACCAGTGCAGTCCTCCATAACAGCGTCATCGGGAACTGGTTCAGAACAACAATCGGTGTGCGTCAAGGATGCCTACTCTCTCCAACACTCTTCAACATCTTCCTAGAGCGCATCATGTCAGATGCTCTTGCAGATCACGAAGGCACAGTCAGCATAGGGGGTAGAGCAATCTCCAATCTTCGTTTTGCGGATGACATTGATGGATTGGCTGGAGAGGAACAAGAACTTGAACAGCTGGTACAGAGGCTTGACACCACCTCCAGAGCTTATGGAATGGAAATAAGTGAAGAGAAGACCAAAATGATGACCAACAACACCAATGGCATCAACATGGACATCGAAGTCCAAGGCCAATCACTCAACACAGTGCATAGCTTCAACTATTTAGGAGCCATTGTATCAGACAATGGGTCCCGACAGGAAGTCCTCTCCAGGATCGCACAAACAACTGCTGCCCTGACAAGGTTGAAGCCCATTTGGAAAGACAGGACCATCAGTCTACATTCCAAAGTAAGACTGCTGCGCTCCCTTGTCATCTCCATCTTTCTATATGCTTGCGAAGCATGGACCCTCACAGCAGATCTACAACGAAGAATACAAAGCATGGAGATGAAAGTGCTACAGAAGGCTTCTGGGCATTTCCTATATCCAACACATCACCAACGACAACGTCCGACAGACCATCAGACAAGCCATTGGACAACACGATGACCTGGTCACAGTGGTGAAGAAACGGAAACTTCGATGGTATGGCCACGTCACCAGATCATCAGGCCTTGCAAAGACCATTCTGCAAGGCACAGTGCAAGGAGGTAGAAGAAGAGGGAGACCGAGAAAAGAGGTGGGATGACAACATTCGAGAATGGACTGGTTTGACACTGAGCGAAGCCATCAGGGCTGCTGAGGACAGAGAAAGATGGAGTATGCTGGTTAAACGATCATCTGTGGTGCCCCTACGACCTCCGGGTTACGGGACAGGATAGGATATGATAGGATAGCCTTGTGTAAAATGATAGCCATCATATGCCCCGAAGGTATGCTTTCCGCGTTTCATACGAAAGCAGCCTGCCTATTACATTACGCTTCGGCGTACGTTTAGCGTAATTTGATGCTAAAATTGTAAGAACTGATAAAATGCTAACAAATTGTAAGAACTATAACATGTTATCTTCAGGGCATGTGAAAACATGTTTGTTATCTTCAGGGCATGTAAAACATGTTTGTTATCTTCCGGGCATGTAAAAACATGTTTGTTATCTTCCGGGCATGTAAAACATGATTGTTTGTTATCATTTCTTTCTCTTTCCTTGTCCAAACAATAATAAATCAAATCTCTTATACTGTATATTATTGTAGTTAGTGAGGAGAATGCACCTGTATTTCAAATGTGGTTTTTATTATGTTTAAATTTGTATCGATAGAAGTGATCGTTGTGATGCTCGACTGTGATAAGGAATTTTGTTTTCTTGTGATAATATCATGCATCCCGTCCAATATGCTGTGTGATACCCTTGGATAACAAGGTAGACTAAGCATTTGTTTGGCTCACTCAGCTGTGAACTGTGTGTGTTGGTGTGTGTGTGTGTGTGTGTGTGTGTGTGTGTGTGTGTGCGTTTATGGGGGAGAGAGAGAGTGAGAGAAAGTTGGAATAATGTTTTCGATTAGTGTGACGTGCGTGAAAGGCGGGTTAGTGTGAATTCTTAATGGATGACAATTTAAAATGTATTTATTGTGTATTCGTAATATACATAAATTTAAAATTTGTTTCTGCGCCTGCTGTAATTCCTTTTGGGGCAATACAGATATGTTGTATTGTATTGTATTGTATTGTATCGTATTGTATTGTATTGTATTGTATTGTATATTTTCAAACTGTAATGGGCGACGTTGGGATGTAACAATGGCAAAGGTGGGTAACTGTAGCTACGTTGACCAACATCGATGCGACATATGGAAAGGAGATAATCCTGTGAGTCGGACTTTAAATAGTGAGCGCCATCCTGTGGAATAACTGCAGCTGAGTTTTGACTATTCGCTTCCCAAGGAGAAGGAAAATGGAAGAAGATTAGAAGAAGAGAGGGACATAAAGAAAGAAACGGAGCAGGCACGCACGCAAACAAAAACGCACGGGCCAAACACACACACACACACACACACACACACACACACACACACACACACACCCGCACACACACACACATACACACACAGATACAGACTACTACTTCTACTACTACTTCTTCTTCTTCCGCAGATGCTGCTGCTACTTCTTTTCCTCTTCCTCTTCTTCTTCCTCCTCCTCCTCCTACGTCTTCTTCTTCTTGAACGTAATTCTTGCATGTTGATATTCAGCCTCCGATCTGGTGCGATGTTTGAGTCAAGCGAAAACGTCGGCCCCAGCTCTTTCTCAAACACTTTTTACAGTAGGTTCCGCCAGAGGATACGGGTGGCCAAGACTGGCAGAGACGAGACTGGAAGAAAATGGGGGAGTCTACGCTAGGAGCAGAAAGGAGGACGGGGGAATGTGGCGGGGAGTTGCTGGGTAAGATAGGGCAGGGGGAGAGGGGAAGGAAGCAAACGATGTGGAGGAAAAATGAGAGGGGGGCGTGAAAGAGTTAGAAGATGGTGGGAAGGAAAGTTAAAAGCAAACGGCAAAAAGCAAAGCAAAATGGCGGTATCGCTGATATTGAACATCTCACCATTTTTCCTCCTGGACTCCTTCATCAAGCATAGGGCGCGAGATCGAAGTCTCCGCGAGCCTCTTTAATATCCTATCCATTAATTGAGTTTCAGTGCCGTCCCCTTGTTTGCTCTCCACTTACGGAGGTAGAAAAGGCAGCATCGGGACCAAGATGGCGGATGTGCTCACAAAGTGTCGTCTGCTTTTCAGCAATGACAAAAGGCGACGCGTTTCCTCGGAGGATGTTGTAAAAGGGTGACCACAGGGGGGTGTCTTTTGTGGCCAGCCTTCTTGTTTGCCGTCTTGATCCGATTCCCAGGACTCCGAAGATCTTTCTTCGCCACCTCTCCACTCTCTCTCCGCCCCCCCCCCCCCCTCCTCCCTCATCATACGCACACAGCATTCATGTTCTCCTCCTTCTCTGTCATTTGAGTACTTCTTAATTGAACGCAATGTACACAGACTAAATGTGGTTAAATAGGGAGTTAAAATTAAATGGAAATGTCTAAAGAGGTTTCACTTGCCACGTCCGCTCTTGTATGGCTGGTCAAGAGAAAGAAATGATTTGCTCTTGTGTAGTGCATTTACCAGTCCCATGGCGCAAGATCTAACTCAAAATCCAAGAGTGGTAATAATAACATTTTAGGTATGAATATTCCTTTATCCATAAAATGGGAAACAGTAAACAATCAGCTGAACAGGCTTTGCTGTAAAGCGCTATGTCATTTCCTCAATAAAATACGCGTATTTTCTTGTTCTTTCTGTTGCCTGGTGGGCAAAATACAGTTATCTTCTTGTTCTTTCAATTGTCTTATGGGTAAAATAGTACAGTTAGCTTCTTGTTCTTTCTGTTGTCTGCTGGTAAAATACAGTTAGTTTCTTGTTCTTTCTGTTATCTGCTATTTAAAACACACTTTCTTGAAATTATCAGGCAGTACCCAATCATGTTTTTTCTTCGGGGCTGTACTGTTCTCATTTCTTAGCAAAATACGCGGTAACGTTCATGGTCTCTTACCAATAACAAACACTTAGTTCTCAGTAAAATATATTTCTGTTCTTGTTTTGTTCTTTTCCCGTCTTGTTTCTTGCTGCTTTTGTTCTTGTTCTTTATTATAAATGTGCACATATGCCATGCTCTGTATTGTTCTATTCTCATTACAATATACTTCATATATTATTGTATTGTTCTCACTAGGGAAGTACACTTATGTTTTGCTTTTTCCTACCTGGCTTCGCCCTTTTGTCCTGTCTTGTCTTCTTCGTGTATCAACCTTAAATCTAAAGTATCCAAATTCTACGAAGAGGCAGACGTACAGTGCTTTTAAAGCGCAATATATAGCCAGTGTCAACTTCTTGCTATCTATGCTATATAGATCTAGGATTAGGCAGGTTCTTAAACGTGCATCTGACCTCTTGGTCAGAAAGCGAATTTTACACTTACCAAATGCTTAACTCAGGCTAAGAGATCATTGTCTGCCTATAATTATAGTCATCCATTGTTTCGTGTATATTTGCGAAATGTGTATCTAAACGTTGTTTTCGAGCAGTTTATTCGTTTAGTTGTTGACAGTGAAATAGCGCTCTTCTTCTTCAGGCACATTCAGCAAAACTGCTGCGTCAGAACGTTACAGATCCAACAAATACATTCTGCCTGTTTAAGAATGATAGTTTTGCATTTCCAGGGCCTTACCTGGAACTCTGTTCCTTCATTCAAATAACATTCAAGCAACATTACCCTTAATATGGCCAATCCTCTGAGTGTGTCAACTGGTTTTCGTGATGTGCTACTGGCTTATTTGATCTAAAATTGATTATGTCTTAAATGTAAAATTATGTGTACTTGTACACCTGATCATCAGAGCCGTATAACAATAATTTAAATTTTGGAATCTCGCCCAACTGATTTTTTAAAAGAATTAACAATGGGTGATTTTCATTCCTGAAACAGGAAGTAGCGACCCGGTTAGAAAAATAAAACTTCCTAAGATTAGTGTTGAAATATTGACTAAAAATCTTTCATTGTGTATTACGTATTCTGTTGTTGTTGTTGTTGTTTTTGTTGTTGTTGTTGTCTTGTAAGACGCCGACAATTCCATGTCACAAGGTCATGCTCAATGCGCACAAATAGTGTCCCAGCTATCAGGATGGAGGCAGGAAGGGGTGGAAACTATTGAAACAGGTGGGTTTTTAGCCCTTTCCTGAAGCCTCCCAAAGAAGAGCTCTGCTTCAAGTTTACTGGAAGAGAATTCCAGAGGTTCGGGTCTGCATTTTTGAAAGAGCGAACGCCTAATGTCTTTTTATTTGTGTTGCCTGTACGGACACTGGGAAGCTCAAGTCTGTCACAGCATGGCGAAGTAAAGAAGTCTGACTAGATCAAATCATCAAGGTTGTTCTAGATTTTATACTTCTGAGTCAATCACCTCTTACTCTAGGCCTGGTAAAGAGTATAAGTCAAAGTACTTAAACCTGTCAAAGTAAGGGCTCGTCCATATGACGAGCTGCGCTTTGAGCTAGCGGTGGGCGGGCTTCGAGCTTTGAGCGATGGGTGGCCACACCAAAAGCGGCAAAAAGCTAGCGGCTAGCTAGCTGCACAGCTTGCGGTAAGCGCGGTGACAGCTTTGGTGGCCACATGAAAAGCTGTGAGCATGCTTCTAGTTGTCGTTCAGAAGATTATTATCTCTGGTTTTGCAAGGCATCGCAGACCCGCAACTAAAGTTTATTTCTGTTGAAGTTGGAGCCTAAAGGAGACCACTGCTGAAAACATTGTGTTACGTTGAAACGTGAACGAAAGTATGTCGGAAGCGCGCACGATAGATCTAATCGTTTCGTTTTGCAAAGTATTCAATAATGGTGTTTATTTACCTTTGATTTGAGTTTGCATTGTTGTTAGGAAAGGCTTTGTATAACGTTGATAATTTCCGTTAGTCGATATTGTTGTAGAATCTTCTGGATCGGCTTGTTTACTATCGATCGAAGATTCGGGATAATTGTAGAAATTTGAAGGAACGATCCGGAAGGAGAAGAAATGTGTAATGACGTAAGTCAGTGATGACGATCTTTAGTTCGATTGGTGGCAGTACGTCATTTCTACCGTATTCGAAATCTTTCCGGAAAAGAGAGAGGTTATTTAATCGTGTGCCGAGATTGTTGTTGAGAGAAAAAGTTGTTGATAGTGATTTGGAAAGTTGCTGTGAAAGTTGTTGAGTTGAATTGATAATTGTATGCAGTTGTTGGTGTGTGCTGAATAAAAGTGGAAAACTTCATACGTCGACTTTGTGACTTGTATGCTGTTTGGACGGGCTGTGTGAATAAACGAATCTGAGTTACACAACTATCAGGAATTCAAGCATCGGGGCTGAATCAGATACTGATAGAAAACATCATCATCGAACTGAGTGTAACATTTTGGGGGTCAAGCCGCGATTCACGCCATAGCCAAGGGTTCAACTGCTACAACAAGCGAGTCAACGTTACGAGAGGCAGTCATCGAGGGTAGCCGCCAACGAGTTGCGTCGAGAGGGGCCAACATACTGGGACTACATCACCGATAGGTTCGGGTTGACTGCAAGGGCGTGTAGTCGCCGAAGAGTTGCTTCGTGAGCGAACAACAGAGCGGGACTACGTGGCTGCCGTTAGACTACGTCGAGGGACAGTCTCGGAGCTACATCGCCAGTATTAGAGAGAGCGACGAGCGGACGTCGCGTCTACTTCAGCACAGGAGCGTATACATCAACACCAGCGTGGTGCAGCGTCGCATACGACGAGGACAGCGGGGCCTGCGTCAGCGAAGGCGACTAGTGACAAGCATCAGCGCTACTGCAGAAAGCGTGCTGTTCTAGAACAGTCTAGAAAGGTACAGCACAGTCAAGAACTTTCTAGAAGAAGAACTTTCCAGAAAAGAACTTTCCAGAAAAGCATCAAGATGGCGGACCTCTGGCAGAAAGGGGTTGAACTAAATCTAAAAGGCAAACAGCTGACGGAGTACCTCAAATTCCAGGAGAGAATATGGCGTCAAGAAAGAGAATTAGAGGAACAGCGTCGCCGTGACGAGATGGAAGAGAGACGATTAGAAGCTGATCGTCAGTACCAGCTAGAGTTGGCGCGTATCCAAAACAGTCAGCATGCGCCACAAGTTATCAGTGACAACAAAGCTCCAAAATTGCCAGCGTTTGTCGACGGGAAGGACCAGATCGACAGTTATTTGGCGAGATTTGAAAGGTTTGCCAAAAGCTCTAACTGGCAACCTCAAGACTGGGCGATTCGACTAAGTGCACTTCTGACGGGGCAAGCACTCGACGTCTACACCAGATTGTCGGACGATGACGCTAAAGACTACGACGTCTTGAAAGAGGCCCTATTGCAGTGCTACAACTTTACAGAGAAGGGCTACCGTAAACGCTTCCGTGAATGCCGGCCTAAGTCAGACGAGACGCCAAAGCAGTTTGTGGAGCGCCTGTCGTCATATCTACACAAGTGGGTGGAGTTATCAGGCGAAACGAAGTCTTACGACAGTCTCCATGACCTGATCGTGAAGGAACAATTTCTCAATGCCTGTCACAAGGACCTAGCGACCCACTTAGAAGAACAAAAGCTGCAGACGCTTAAAGATGTGACTGAGGCTGCTGAAAGATACCTCATCGCTCATGGGAAAACCCTGGGGCCACCCAGCGCGACGAAACATTTTCAGAAGACTGGAAACCATGGGAACCAGATCCAGGGGAGCCAGACGAGCCAGAGACACACTGACTCTACGCCTCCTCCCAGGGAAGGGCATTCAAGAGGCTGTTTCACCTGCAACGCTACAGACCACAGAGCGGCTAACTGTCCTCAAAACAAAAGTAGCGGACAGCGGAGCAGTATGGACAATGCAGCGGCGGGCAACCGGCAGAGGCGGTTCTCCAATCAACGGCAAACCAGTAGATCTGACCATCAGGTGTGCGGCGGGAGCGTCATTCTTCCGAGTGAGACCGAGCGCACAGCTACCCCTGCGGACGTGCAAGAGTGCATAACCGATGGCCAACTTCTCCTTGCCAACGGAAAATCCATCCCCGTCGTCGCCAGCGCAGCTGTGACCGTCCAGAACATGCCTGTTTCAAAGGGACGCGTCGGAAATCATGAAGTGACTGTTTTAAGAGACTCTGGCTGCAGTGGGGTCATCATCAGAGAAGACCTAATCGCTAAAGAACAGTTCACTGGCGATTCAAAATGGACACTTATGGCCGACAGCAAATGTTTGAAAGCGCCAGTTGCGAAAATTCATGTCAACACCCCTTTCTACATAGGCGAAGTCGAAGCGGTTTGCCTGAAGAAGCCGCTGTATGATTTGATGATCGGGAATATCGACGGCGCGAGACGACCCGACAACCCCGATCCAGAGTGGAGTCCTGCCTCAACCCAACGCGTCGAAGTTGTGGAGGAGGATCCATTGCCGTATCCCGATGGAGACCTTACAGAGTTGCTATGGGACAATGTGGTTACTCCGGCTCAGCCCTGCCGACCAGAGATCGTCGGTGCTGTTACTACCAGGGCCCAGGCCAAGAGAGACAAGATGTCTACGCCACTGAAGGTCGCCGACAACTCCAAAGCTGCCATCGTGGACAGAGATAAGCTGATCCAGCTCCAGGAAGCTGATAGCACTTTAAACAAGTACAGGAACCGCCAAGACCACGTGACCAAAGGCAGTGGTACGGTCTATTTTGAGGTGAAGGCCAAGATCCTGTACCGAATCTTCCAGCACCCGAGGGTCAACGGAGGGAAACCACTACGTCAAGTCTTGGTACCGTTACCCCTAAGGCGCCAAGTGATGGAAGTAGCACATGACTCAATCATGGGAGGTCACCTAGGCATCAAGAAGACGTCGGATAGAATCCAGGCGGTGTTCTACTGGCCAGGACTTCATGCGGACGTCAGCCGTTTCTGCCGATCATGTGACATTTGCCAGAAGACTATACCTCGAGGAAGGGTCCCGAAAGTGCCTATGCAGAGGATGCCTCTGATCGACCGACCTTTCAAGAGGGTGGCCTTAGACTTAATCGGCGAAATAAGACCTCCAAGTGAAGAAGGTCATCGGTGGGTACTGACTTTAGTGGACTATGCGACTCGGTACCCAGAAGCAGTGCCACTGAAGAAGATTGACACTGAAACTGTAGCAGAGGCACTGGTGGACATGTTCAGTAGGCTTGGAGTGCCTGAAGAAATTCTGACAGACCTCGGGACGCAGTTCGTCTCTGACTGCATGAAGGAGGTCAACAGACTGCTGAGCATCCGGCATTTGACTACAACACCCTACCATCCAATGTGCAACGGGCTTGTCGAAAAGTTCAATGCTACGCTGAAGTCCACCCTGAAGAAACTGTGCAGCGAGCAGCCCAGACAATGGCATCGCTACATCAACGCCTTACTTTTCGCCTACAGAGAAGTACCGCAGGAGTCCACCGGCTTTTCTCCGTTCGAGCTGCTGTACGGAAGAACCATCCGAGGGCCGATGCACATCCTAAAAGAACTGTGGACGAAAGAAGTAGACACCCCAGAGGTGAAGAACAGTTACCAGTACGTGTTTGAGCTACGGGAGAAGCTGGAGCAGACTCTCGAGATAGCCAGAGAAAACCTGAAGAAGTCCCAAGACTGTGGAAAGCACTACTACGATCGTAGGGCTGTGAACAGGAAGTTCAAACCTGGCAACAAAGTGCTGGTACTGCTACCTACCGATCTTAATAAGTTGCTGATGCAGTGGAAAGGCCCGTACGAAGTGGAGACCGTGGTGGGGATCAACGACTACAAGGTGAAGGTCGGCCAGCATTCCAAGATATACCACGCCAACCTCCTTAAGCTGTACGTGGAAAGGCCATCAGAGACTGTGCATGTGGCAACAGCAGCTGAGATCGACAACGGCTTTGACAGCGAGGAACTGTTGGAACTGGGAGACTTCCATAGCAAAGAAGGCATCAATGATGTTAAGCTAGGACCGAGCTTGACGGAAGGTCAAACGTTGGAGCTCGAGGACATTATGGGCGAGTTTTCCCCTAACTTCAATGATGTCCCAGGCTCTACGACTTTGGTCGAACATGAAGTCCACACCCAGACCTGGAAGGAGCATCTGCAGACCATGAGGGAGCTGTCCCACCGTCCCGCAGAAGCCAACCTGATCGTGAGACCCAGCAAGTGCATCCTGGGAGCTGACAACGTCGACTGCGTCGGACATCCGACGGAAGAAGGAGACAACGGAGGATGCACTGACTCCAGGAAAACCCACGTGATCGTCGTCTTTGACCCTGGGCCGATGACAACCGCAACTGACGAGGGCGACGTTTCCTTGCGGATGAAAGATCATTGACTGTGTGGACGAACTCAGAATATTGGTAATGACAGACTTGAAAATGAAAAACGTTGATTGGGTAAATGAACTGTGATCATTGACAGTATCCAGAAAGACTTGCAAATGAGAAACTTTGACTCTGTGTGAATGAACTGTGAACATTGACATTATCCAGGTAGATTTGAAGATGAAAACCATTGACTCTGTGTAGATAAGCTGAGCGCAATTACAGTATTCAGAAAGTCTTAAATTAGTTTCAATTGAGGACTTTGTTTGTGCATTACGTTTCAACGTTGTTGAAAGAAATTGGGTAAATTTCTTCTTGAGTGGGGGGTTATGTTACGTTGAAACGTGAACGAAAGTATGTCGGATGCGCGCACGATAGATCTAATCGTTTCGTTTTGCAAAGTATTCAATAATGGTGTTTATTTACCTTTGATTTGAGTTTGCATTGTTGTTAGGAAAGGCTTTGTATAACGTTGATAATTTCCGTTAGTCGATATTGTTGTAGAATCTTCTGGATCGGCTTGTTTACTATCGATCGAAGATTCGGGATAATTGTAGAAATTTGAAGGAACGATCCGGAAGGAGAAGAAATGTGTAATGACGTAAGTCAGTGATGACGATCTTTAGTTCGATTGGTGGCAGTACGTCATTTCTACCGTATTCGAAATCTTTCCGGAAAAGAGAGAGGTTATTTAATCGTGTGCCGAGATTGTTGTTGAGAGAAAAAGTTGTTGATAGTGATTTGGAAAGTTGCTGTGAAAGTTGTTGAGTTGAATTGAGAATTGTATGCAGTTGTTGGTGTGTGCTGAATAAAAGTGGAAAACTTCATACGTCGACTTTGTGACTTGTATGCTGTTTGGACGGGCTGTGTGAATAAACGAATCTGAGTTACACAACTATCAGGAATTCAAGCATCGGGGCTGAATCAGATACTGATAGAAAACATCATCATCGAACTGAGTGTAACACATTGTGCTAGCAAACTGTTGCCTTGCACTATGCAGTCATCCATCATGAAGATCCTATCCTATCCTATCCCGTAACTCGAAAGTCGTTGGGGCACCACAGATGATCGTTTAACCAGCGTACTCTATCTTTCTCTGTCCTCAGCAACCCTCATGGCTTTGCTCAGTGTCAAGTCAGTCCATTCTCGAATTATGTCTTCCCACCTCTTTTTCTGTCTCCTTCTTCTTCTACCTCATTGCACTGTGCCTTGCAGGATGGTCTTTGCAAGGCCTGATGCGCTGGTGATGAGGCCATACCATCGTAGTTTCCGCTTCTTTACCACTGGGAGCATGTCATCGTGTTGTATGATGGTCTGTCGGACTTCGTTGTTGGTGATGTGCTGGGTATAGTAAATGCCCAGAAGTCTTCTGTAGCACCTCATCTCCATGCTTTGTATTCTGCGTTTTATATCTGCTGTAAAGGTCCATGTTTTATAGGAAGATGGAGATGACAAGGGAGCGCAGCAGTCTTACCTTGGAATATAGACTGGTGGTATTATGAGGATGCTGATATGGAAAGGGACAAGTCCGTGGCAAACAGGACAGACGGGTGGGGTGTTACTCACGTCGTCCTGGACAATTCTTAGCATGGGTGAGAAAACAGCTGATTGGGTATTTTGTCGGGGTTCTTGCAGTGAACTCACACTTAATATAACTTTGGTGACCTAACTGATTTCAATGATAATGAATGATGAGACTATCGTGACTTTAATTTTCAACAAAGTTCATATACATCACAAGGCATTGAACTTTTGAACCCTAAAGTTGGTTACTATTCTTTTAAAATCAACATGGAATGTACTATTTAAAATTTTAAAAAAATTATGAAGATTTTTAAAGATGGACTTGCGATCATGCAGGCCACCCCACTGTTGGTCATTTACTGTTCCTCCTCCTCCTCTTCTCTCTCTCTCTCTCTCTCTCTCTCTCTCTCTCTCTCTCTCTCTCTCTCTCTCTCTCTCTCTCTCTCCCCCTCTCTTTCCTGTTTTGTCCTCCATCTTTCTTTCCTCTTCTCTCGCTCTCCCTTCCTCTCCGTTCTTGCTTTTTTCCACACAGGATTGGTTGTAAGACTAGACCTGGCCTAAAATTATGGTCCATTTCATGTCATAAATGTCCTCAAACAATTATTCAATCAATCCCATCTTTCTTTCTATTGTCCCCATCTTCCCACTTTTTATATCTTCCCCATTTCTCTCTCTCCCCTCCCCCTTCCTCTCTCTCTCGCTCTCTTTCTTTCCCTCTCTCTCTTCCCTAATGGTCTTTGAACAATCTTGACGTCGATGACATAGTATGGATGGCAGTGAATACATTCCGATCCTGGTTCAATCAAAGGATTTCGATTCCCCTCTTCTGTTCCTCCCCTCCCCTCTTCCTCCACAGGTGTAAATCGTAGCTACAAAGAAATAAATCCAAGTGAAAACGTGAACTATATAAGTTTGTTAACTTTTATTAGCTTGCATCAAACACAACACCTTCATCATATATGTTCATCGATAATTTACCGCCAATGCCATTTTAAAAAAAAAATCCAGATCTAAATCTCGGTTGAATTTGGAACTATGAGCACGGTTCTAAATATGTGTGAAAACATCAAATGCGCCTTCGCTTAATAGATCTAGGTCTGTATTTCATTTGCAACAAATTGTGTTAAAACATAATAAATAATAAAACATTTATTAGGTACTCTTATTTGGTTTGCTGTTCAATGGCGACGGCAGACGTTCATAGCATGGTTGACAGCGCAAATTATAAAGCTACAATTTTGTCAGTTATACTATACAAAAAGAGCAATTGCTCATTTTATTATAAAACGTATAACCATCTTCATTTAATCACTAACTTGAGCGCACTGCCATTTCAGGCACGTCCTGAAGCAGCTTTGCTTGAACCTTTCTGTTCGAAAATCTGTTTGTTCTTTATTTCTTGATTTTTATTTATTTAATCGTTCTGCCACAATCTCTTGGATTAATGAAATAAATTCCATTGTTTTATCTGAGAAGACTGATTCAAGTCCAAGGACCCAAAACCAATCAAGGTCAAGGACCCCAAAAACCACCGCTTGAGCTTCGAAGGACGATAAATGCCGAAAACATTACCGCCGCTCGAAGCTAGCAACAGCCGCTCGTCTACCGCTCGTGGTGTGGACGCTTCTACGGTAATTCTAGTTATAAATTTCGCAGTGCACCTGAAGCGCAGCTCAATGATTCGGTCGAAGCTCGTCTTGTGGACATGCCCTAAGTCATATTACTACATTCCTTCACCAGTTTAGACGATGTACACTGCCGGCAAATGAAAACTTACATTTTGGAGGAGTTCGAAAATTTAATAAATTTAAAAGTTGTGCCAAACGCTCAAAATAATTTTGAGAGGAAAACGGATTTCAGATCCTGAAAATGTCCTCTCTAGGCCGACGGTATAAACATGGTTGTGGTAATTTTTTTTTTTTTTTTTTACATACTGAGTCATACACTTTTGTTTACAACTTATGGAGTTTAGAAAAACGCAATTAACTTTTTGTACCGGCCTGAAAAATCAAAATGCTTTCTCTCTCCCCCCCGCGCTTCTCTCTCTCTCTTTCTCCCCGACCCACCTCTCTCTCTCCCTCTCTCTCTCTCACTCCCACTTCTCTTTTTCTCCTTAGATTTTTCTTATCGTTTCTAATTCCTTTACTTTACCCCTCACTTCTAATATTCCCATTATTCGTTTACTTTCCCTACATCCCCATATTTCTCATTTCTACCCAATCTTTCAATCATAATTAGTACCCCTCCGCCTTCCGCACCCTCTCTCTCTCTCTCTCTCTCTCTCTCTCTCTCTCTCTCAGTGTCGTGTGCCTGCCCGGAATATTTTTTTTATGGTTATTAGGTGTTGTTACCTAATGTAAATTTTTTATTAATTAGTAACTGTATGTACACATATTTAAATCTACAATGTTCGATATAAAGCTGAAACTGTGTGCATTGCGTGAAAGATGAGTTGAATGTAGGTGTATGTACATATCAATGTGCCTTTATCGTCGTTTTATAGTGATAACTGTGTTATCAAATCCTGTTTTTAGCGTTTAGTATAAATAGGCGCAAGCCTCCTGCACTTTAAATGAAATAAAACGAAACTATACTACTACTAACGCTAACGCAACTACAGCTGCTGCTGCTGCTGCTATTGCTACTACTCCACGGTACTCAGTTCAAGTTCAGCGCAAGGGAGTCAATCTTTCCTAATAGATTACCTTGAAATGGCCTTTATGTGAAGCAGTACCCTCCCTTGCACTTTTGTGGCGTTTGAGGGACGCAACTCATAACCTGATTGCATATAAAAGTCACGATTGTTTCCCCTATACGATTGAATCTTTCCTGAGTGTGCATGCCTGGTTGATGGTTAGGTAGATGGAGAACTGATGAATGAATGCACGGTGATTAGATGGTTGGATATCCGGGGACATTAATCTACCCAACGAACAAACGGTTGGATGGATTGGGTTTCCTCGATTGATCATCCATGTTTGGTAATTGCGCAATCATCATTTGAAGAGGGAGAGAGGGATAAAGATAAGATGACAATTTTATTTTTCAAAGATAAAAGAGGTAGCGCTGTTTCCCGGAGTTAGAGAGTGAGAGAGAGAGAGAGAGAGAGAGAGAGAGAGAGAGAGAGAGAGAGAGAGAGAGAGAGAGAGAGAGAGAGAGAACCCTTTAGACCATTCAGGGGGTGGGAGGATAAAAAGATGGGGGTGTATAAGAAAAAAATAAAACAACAAACATTGGATATATGCACGACATACGTAGGCTTACATATAAATGCAAAACAGGTTATGATAGTTGTAGTTCTTGAAATTTCAAGGCTTTAAATAAAATAAATGCGTAGTTTTCTAACCGTTTGTTCGTTATCAGAGGCTAGATCTAGCAATAGAATGAGACGTGCTGCACAAGGCGATCTGTAATATTTGGAAGTTATCCTATCCTATTCTATCCTGTCCCGTAACCCGGAGGTCGTAGGGGCACCACAGATGATCGTTTAACCAGCGTACTCCATCTCTCTCTGTCCTCAGCAACCCTCATGGCTTCGCTCAGTGTCAAACCAGTCCATTCTGGAAGTCTTGGAAGTTATAAAATAAGTTAATTTACACAGAGGACAAATGGTATTATCTACAGCATACATATACATCTATGAAGTGAACAAAGAATTCAGAAACACCCAACCTATCGTAGCCGTGCTGGCTACAAGAATTATTTCTGACCATACGATACGTGTGCCTTACTCTGTCTCTGTTAGATTTAAACTAGCTATGTGCAATTACTTGAGATATGCTGTTCAGGTCCCTTAAAGCACATAACTATTAGAACTTAGCATTAAATGCTCTATCAGAATATATAAACTTTATTTTTGATTTATGTAGCAGCTTTGAAGGAGAACGCGATGTTTAGAATAGCGTGATGCATATCACGTTGATAAAGACACCGCGCTGTTCTAGGCTAGACCTCAACGAATATTATCGTCCCTCTGAAACAAACTGACCGCCCGAGTAGCGTGTAGCGCAACCTCCCTCCCGTCTTTTAACGCATGACAAGAACATAATTTTGAATGAAGCTATAGTAAAGATCCTACACAGTACCACTGTAAGTGTGATATTCCCGATGCCTTAGTTCATTCTCTACCAGTAGATGCTTAAATTAAATATTAGTTTATAGGGACATACAAATCTGAAGAGAAACAGGGGAGAAGTTGTAAGAAAGTCCCAGATGTAATTGTTGCTGGTGTTTTAGGTATTTTGTATAATTGGATAATTATATTATATTATATTATATTATATTATATTATATTATATTATTATATTATATTATATTATATTATATTATATTATATTATATTATATTATATTATATTATATTATATTATAATTGAATTGTGATAGGAGATTTCAATGCACAACATAACCTTTGGGTGAAAGGTTGCGATAATACTAGAAATAATGAGTATCTAGCAGACATTATAACAAATTCTTATCTTTCTTTATTAAATGATGGCTATTTTACAAGAATTTCAGATCGAGAAAATCATAAGCGGTTTGCGATAGATATATCACTCGTTTCTTCTAAAGTACTTTTGTCGTGTATTTGGGCAGTACATGATGATCCATTGGGCAGTGATCATTTAATTATTTTAATTGATTGTTTTGTTGAACCAGAACTTACTAAGCGAGATCAAAGCATTTTCTATAATATTAAAAAGGCAAATTGGGAATTATTTTAATCAAATTTAAGCGTAGCAGCATCAAATCTTAATTTTCGTACTAGTCAGCATATGGATATCGAACTGTCATATTATTTGGTAAGAAGTGCGATTTAGATGCTGCAGCCAAATCAATTCCTAAAATTAAAACAAACAAAACATCATTAGAAACATAAAAGCAAGTCCTTGGTGGAATGAAGACTGCAAACAAGCAGTTAAATTTAAACAACAAGCTTTCAAAAAATGGATAAAAAATAGAAACATAAATAACCCATTGTTAACAGCGGCATTGCACAAAGATTGTAAAGAAAAAAACATTTTGTTTAATAGGCAGGTAGCAAAAAGCAAAAAAGGATTACTTTAATAATTTTGTTCAGGAAAATATAAAAACTCCAACGGTGTCTCAGCTGTGGAAAGATGTAAGAAAAATTAAAAACCATTATTATTACTAAATAATAAAACGTATAAGACAAATAAAGATAAAGCTTAATTATTAGCTGAAACGTTCGCTGCAATTAGTAGGACAGATTCTTTGCCTGTATCAGAGCAAGAAAGAAGGGAATTATACGAACATGAGCATAAAAATGAAATTAGTACTGATGATAATGACATAGCCACTGATACTTCTGCTATAAACCAACCATTAACATTAAATGAATTACTTCCAGCTATTAAAAGCGTTGGTAAATTAAAAGTATCTACAGGCATTGATCCAATTTCATATATCATGGTAGAACACATTCCTACTGATTTTATGCAAAAACTTGTAGATTTCTACCTGATATGTTGGGAACAGGGAGCTATTCCTTCTGAATGGAAGCATTGTGACGGTGGGTCTATTGTTTTTGGGATCTGCACAATGGAATGCTATTACCCACTCGTCTTTTGTCGATGGGGATCGCTAGTTAATCTCCCTGTGACTCAAGCTAATACATTTATAAGTGTAGCTCGGTCTGTGTTTAGGCTGGGTTTACAGAGATAGAAGGAAAATGGTAAAAGATCACTGTCACACTAGCTCTCACACGGCTATGAAACATAGGTAGTCCAGCCACTTGTTAACAGTAAATATCACACATTTATTTCCTCTACTCTATACAAGATCTGCTAATCACGATACTAACTTAAAAGTTCAAATATCACGTCGAATGGTTCGCTCCTTGATAATTCTATGCAGCTACTGTTTCTTCATCGGGCTATACCTACTCGTGCATTCTGCCCAACGGGTCAGTCTTCTGACAGGCTTGGTGCACTGGTGCAAATATAACTTAGCTCTAAATTTAATGAGCTGTGTTGTGTTGGATTCTTCTCCTTGTTGACAGACTGGTGGGCTCTCGTCGCTCAGTGCGGGAGGCTCCAATCGATTAGAATATTATTGTGAAAGTAAAAATATTTTTCCAGTTTTTCAAGCAGGATTTAGAAAAGGTCGAAGTACAGCTAATCAGTCTGTTCGATTATCATCACATATTAAAAAAGCCTTTGCTTAGCGAAAATGAGTCTTAGCTACTTTCTTTGATATCCATAGAGCATATTATTCAGTTTTGCACTTCAAGATATTGCTGGAATTTAAAAAAAATGGTTTTAAAGGTAATTTATAAATGTTCATTAAAAGCTTTTTATCAAACAGAACTTTTCAAGTACGCGTCAATGGTTCATTATCAGAGTCAAAAACAGTAAATATGGGTGTTCCACAAGGAAGTTGTCACGTCACCCGAGCGGGTTGCGCGACGTCAGCTCAACAACAGTGGGGAGATAGAAACTCAAACAAAATAAACTAACACAAAATGCCAGAATAACAGTCACACTCTTTTATTCAACAATTAAGCACACATACACAGGACAATGGGGTACCAAACCACCCTCCACCCTTATCAAGACCCCCACCCCAGTATTGACTAACAATTACCTCCCTTGTTTAACCAAACAGAACTAAACATCAACAGGTTTCACACAATAATGTACAACAAAGTATAAATAAACAATCAATTCAAAATACTATAAATTTCAACTAAAGAGATGGAGTTGCAAATCTTTTATCTTCAAACTACTGTCCCAGCTAACTTGCAGATCAGAAGCACTGTTCAAAACGTCATTTGTTCGTAGCTCAGTAGGAGCTAAGCAGTTATTCACTCAATATGATGGATGATTTATATTAACTAAATGAAGTATGTTTTTATGTGCGTGTAGTGCAAGTCTGTGTGTTCGCGGGTGTAGTGCATGGAGTTCCTGTAGTAAATGGTGACGCCCACGATACTGAAGCAAGATGAGGCGGTAGTGGCGAAGTCAACATCCACGCTTCCCAGCTGTAGAGGCAAAGGTTACAGCACAGTTGCACGTCTCGCACCAAGGTAACGGTGTAGTGGAAACACAACTACATCAGCAAAGGATTAAACGGCATAATACAGCCCAAACCTGTAAGCAAATATATAGTCTTAACAGTCTGCCTACAAAACACAAATACTACATAACATAATACGCCGTCCGCCATCTTGACCTGGTTATGTATAACAACAATGATAATAATACATGATGCTACGCACACGTTCAATAATATAATGCAACTCTTGATACTAATAATTCATATCCTTCATAAGCACAGTCATTTATATAAATATACATAATCATTACGATCACACTTCAATCACACAGTCCCAATTCATTCCACCTCCATCTTCACCCTCATCATCCTTCTCAACTGTTATAAATACATCACGATTATCTCCCTTCATCCATACTATCTTATCGTACTATAATATAAACATGCTCTCCTCATATCCACCACTTCCTTCATCTCTCTCCAGCATAGTACAATTATCTCTCTCCCCATACATACACCCCCTCTCTCTCTCTCCCTAACATGCATTCCACATCGTCATCTTTGACCCACTTAGCAGCAACAGCAACGACATTTCCCATTCATGTATATAATAAGAAAATCATATGAAAATCATACAAAAATCAATAAACCATTATTCATCAAAATACATCCCTTTCCCCCTCATTCACCATCATTCATTCGCGTACGCAGTCTCGAAGTGCGTGCCACTAGGAAAATGAATTACAGGGTTTTACTCACCGTTTAGGTCTCGGCCTGTGACACACCTCCCCAACACAGTGACAACACAACACAGTTACACACACTGGTTAGTCCTGAGAGTTAATTTCGTTTCTGGCTATTTTGCTAGTTATTCTCACACAACAATATTAAGGACATCTCAATTCTTCAAAAGACCTTGAGCCTCGGCAGGTGCCCAATAGAGGACCACACAACCTTAGGAAGGAATTCTACATTTATCTCCAATAAATGGCAATTACAATCCTCCTTTATCTCAGACTCTAGACATTCTTACCCCGACGAGGGCGTAAGACCTTGGGTGGTTCGAACCAATGATTACAACACCCTTTGAAGCAAGAACACTGTCGCGTTATATATATATAATTTATATTGATATATATATTGATGTTAAAAGGTGAATGAACAGACTGAAAGAATTTTATATAAATAGAATCAATTTCCTCTTTTTACTATGCCAGAAAATCGATAAGAAACAAAAAAATGATGTTGAGAAATAGAACATAAAGAATAAAAGAAATTATTGGCTATTCATTCGTCCTGTTTGCTTTTTTACAACTAAAAAAAGAATACCACTGGTTGATGGTAGATGATATTTATTTCATATGATGTGATATGAGAACCCGTGATAACATGGTTCTGAGGAATTTCACTGTTGATTAAAAATGTCACTTAGCTGATGTATATTCCCTGATGGAGAAGAAGAATTGTCCCTTTTATATTGAGGATTCTAACCCAGTCTCTGTCCTCACGTTTGACCAAGAGGATGATATGTCGTCCAGCTGGCTTCACATGGATGCCAGGGATATGACGAACTCCATGTCATCAGAAGAATAGGCGTTGAGGATGGAAGTAGGTTAAAAATGATCATATCAGGAATCCGACAGTCGGAAATATAAGGAAGAAAGAAAAATCCTTTCCCTGCGCACAGACAAATTAACAGGGACTAAATACACAATCTGCATTCTGTTGAATGACCAGCGAGGAACGCCGTTGACGTGGTTTGAATAAGAACCCTGCATATTCACGGGTTATTGTATCTTCTCAAAACACAATAATGTTCTTTCCTCGCTGTTCATCCACACTGTTCCAATGATCAAGAATGCACCAACATTCTTTATGAACTAAGCTAAACATGTTAAATTAACTATTACCATATAAATTTCACGCACTGAAGAATTTATATGAATTGAGAACAACATGTTAAAATAACTATTTCCATATAAATTGCATGCATTGAAGAATACCAATGAATCACCTTGATGAAGGACGATGAATGATTCGCATGGCGCAATGGACACAAGCACAAGAC
The DNA here is from genome assembly GCA_036898135.1 of Oncomelania hupensis. Lineage (NCBI taxonomy): Eukaryota > Metazoa > Mollusca > Gastropoda > Littorinimorpha > Pomatiopsidae > Oncomelania > Oncomelania hupensis. Next base: position 139,976 of record JBAHVR010000126.1, read on the forward strand.
TACCCATTTCTCAGCTTCACACATCGAATCTTAACTTACCAGCTCAGGATTCGTTTGTTGTGTTACGACACGTGTTGTTTAGGATGAGACGAGCTTTTCGAACCAAATTTATGACCTCAGTAATCCGAATATTGGTCTGGCGTAAACATACGTTCCTTGCCCTCCAAAGATGGTCGCTCGAATGGTTTTCCTAACGAATCTTTTTCACATTCAGCCAATCGAAAGGATGGTAAACAAATTGTCTATAGTAACAACAATCTAAAAATGAACTACACTAAAAAATATGTCGAACACTACGTCATTCTGAAAACAATATAATCGTCACTGTCTATGACGTATTGTCTATGACGCATTGTCTGGACTAAAGGCAGAATATCTAATAGGGCTTGTATCCTGACAAACACCTAATTCTACTCTGGCACACAGTCACAGGGTTACTGCTTGACTAAAGCTGACCTCTCGCAAAAAGCACCAAATCTACTCTGCCTTACTAAATGCAACCCAGGCCTCAGGTAAACCAGTCGAGTTCCGTTCAGTACCCCTCTTCTTATTCTACATACCCCTATTTACTACGGTACGCACGTGGACTTACGGCTACTGCATTCTTTCGTACGCAATAAAGAAAACGATCAAGCTATCTATGTACACTACACAGTAGAGAAGTGCAACTTCGCACAAAATATAGCTCTCTCTGTTGATGCTGAAACTCGTGTCGTCACAGAAGTGTTATAGCTCCTATTTTATTCTATATAATGATTAATGATCGGAGAAATATTGATTTCAGAGAATTCATAATATCACTTTTTGCTGATGATATTATTATTTTTTGGGGATGGGGAAAGGTGGAGGGGTAGGAGCCTTGGGGCCCAACTTCAACTTTCTGTAAGACTCAAAATGACATTTATAAGTACTTCGTTCTTCACAGGTGAAGTTGAAAGGTTCCACTTTTTTTATTGTAAAAATTTGTCCAGTAACTAATACAGTTTACAGCAAAATGTATAATAAACGGATCTCACTATAATCAAAATCATTAGGCATGCGGATATTAACAGACAGATGTCACGTCACCCGAGCGGGTTCCGCGATGTCAGCTCAACAACGAGTGGGGAGATAGAAACTCAAACAAAATAAACTAACACAAAAATGCCAGAATAACAGTCACACTCTTTTATTCAACAATTAAACACACATACACAGGACAATGGGGTACTAACCCACCCTCCACCCCTATCAAGACCCCCACCCCAGTATTGACTAACAATTACCTCCCTTGTTTAACCAAACAGATCTAAACATCAACAGATTTCCCAAAAGTGTACAACAAAATGGCAATAAAAATCAATTCAAAACACTATAAATTTCAACTAGAGAAATGGAGTTGCAAATCTTTTATCTTCAAACTACTGTCCAAGCTATCTTGCAGATCAGAAGCACTGTTCAAAACGTCATTTGTTCGTAGCTCAGTAGGAGCTAAGCAGTTATTCACTCAATATGATGGATGATTGATATTAACTAAATGAAGTATGTTTTTATGTGCGTGTTGTGCAAGTCTGTGTGTTCGCGGGTGTAGTGCATGGAGTTCCTGTAGTAAATGGCGACGCCCACGATACTGAAGCAAGATGAGGCGGTAGTGGCGAAGTCAACATCCACGCTTCCCAGCTGTAGTGGCAAAGGTTACAGCACAGTTGCACGTCCCGCACCAAGGTAACGGTGTAGTGGAAACACATCTACATCAGCAAAGGATTAAACGGCATAATACAGCCCAAACCCGTAAGCAAATATATAGTCTTAACAGTCTGCCTACAAAACACAAATACTACATAACATAATACGCCGTCCGCCGTCCGCCATCTTGACCTGATTATGCATAACAATGATAATAATACATGATGCTATGCATACGTTTCAATAATATAATGCAACTCTTGACACTAATAATTAATCATTTATAAGCACAGTCATTTATATAAATATACATAATCATTACGATCACACTTCAATCACACAGTCCCAATTCATTCCACCTCCATCTTCACCCTCATCGTCCTTCTCAACTGTTATAAATACATCACGATTATCTCCCTTCATCCATACTATCTTATCGTACTATAATATAAACATGCTCTCCTCATATCCACCACTTCCTTCATCTCTCTCCAGCATAGTACAATTATCTCTCTCCCCATACATACACCCCCTCTCTCTCTCCCTAACATGCATTCCACATCGTCATCTTTGACCCACTTAGCAGCAACAGCAACGACATTTCCCATTCATGTATATAATAAGAAAATCATATGAAAATCATACAAAAATCAATAAACCATTATTCATCAAAATACATCCCTTTCCCCCTCATTCACCATCATTCATTCGCGTACGCAGTCTCGAAGTGCGTGCCACTAGGAAAATGAATTACAGGGTTTTACTCACCGTTTAGGTCTCGGCCTGTGACACACCTCCCCAACACAGAAACAACACAACACAATATGACACAGTGGTTAGTCCTGAGAGTTAATTTCGTTTCTGGCTATTTTGCTAGTTATTCTCACACAACAATATTAAGGACATCTCAATTCTTCAAAAGACCTTGAGCCTCGGCAGGTGCCCAATAGAGGACCACACAACCTTAGGAAGGAATTCTACATTTATCTCCAAAAAATGGCAATTACAATCCTCCTTTATCTCAGACTCTAGACATTCTTACCCCGACGAGGGCGTAAGATCTTGGGTGGTTCGAACCAACGATTACAACACCTTTTCAAGCAAGCACACCTAATTCTACTCTGGCACACAGCCACAGGGTTACTGCTTGACTAAAGCTGACCTCTCGCAAAAAGCACCAAATCTACTCTGCCTTACTAAATGCAACCCAGGCCTCAGGTAAACCAGTCGAGTTCCGTTCAGTACCCCTCTTCTTATTCTACATACCCCTATTTACTACGGTACGCACGTGGACTTACGGCTACTGCATTCTTTCGTACGCAATAAAGAAAACGATCAAGCTATCTATGTACACTACACAGTAGAGAAGTGCAGCTTCGCACAAAATATAGCTCTCTCTGTTGATGCTGAAACTTGTGCCGTCACAACAGATATTTCTTAAGAGCATAAAAATGGACCTTTAAACATTGTTGTGCAGCTTCTTCAAGACCCCAGATTTCTGATCCATACTGCCACAAGTATATCAATATATATATATACTTGTGATACTGCATAATAGACTGCACCTGAGCATCAAAAAGACTATTTAAAAAAGATATTTGCGGAAACATTGTCATAAGCACGAATTTTATGCATAACAGACAAAAGTGCTTTCTTCGCTTTGCTTGCACGATCTGTACAGTACATGGTGCATTGGAACTCAGTTGAGCAGAAAAATAAATAGGAAGATACTTGTTGGCATTCAGCCAAACCTCTCCATCCACCAGACATTCATCACAGTCTTTAAACAGCAGACAAAGAGAGGTAAATAAACTATTCAGCTGTGTCAGAAGCCCAAATAACAGTCTCAGAAGTCAGGACAACACGAACGACGAAAGTAAATGAGCCTAATTCAAAAGCATATACTGGCAATTTAACACAGCAATTATAACTTCCAAAGCAATGTCGTTAATAAATAATGGAAAAAAAAGTGCAGGACTGCATTTGTCTCCCTGTTTCACGCCGGAGTGGAAGTACAAAATAAATGTTCGGAGAGTCTGGCACCATATCTGACACGCGCCCTCACACTCGCATCCATACTTTTGATACATTTATACCACTTTTTTTTTCAACCCGTTGTTCAACAAAACAGGCCAAAAGTAGATAGATTTCTGTTTATAGTAAAATCAACATTCAATTAACGATTAAGGCTAAACTGTTTTTTCGCACAAGCCATTAGGTAAATAAGAAATCTACTGCTGCCTAGTCTCTCTTGCAGATTTAAAAAAGACTGAAATTTCTTCAGTAATATTATTGTTATCCGTCCAAGCCAGCAGACGCATGTTAATGCTAGTGTCTCGATACGCTTTGCTGCTAGTATCACACAGTCTAATGCCCCGGTAATTGCCAGGTTTATTTATATCACCTGTTTTTGGACAATGATAGATCTAGATTGAGACCAATTGTAAAGGGTATTTACCCTTTTTAAAACAAAACAGTTTTACAGAATTTCACAAAAACACGGAAACAACAGTAGGCCTATCACAAGCATTCTTTAGAATCTCGCTAATCACACCATCAGGGCCCGATGCTTTTTTTATTTTATTTTGTAAAGACTTAAGATTATAGATGGCTTATCTGTATTTCTGCTCTTTCATGCCTCCAGATCTAATTTTTTAAACAGTTATTATCATTATAATGATAATCTTTGTCATCTTCAACTTTAACATCATCAACAATAGCTTCTTCTTCCATTTCTGTATAACCGTTTGCTTCTTCTTCTTCTTCTTCTTCTTCTTCTTCTTCTTCTTCCATCTCCTTTTATTCTTCCGCCTTTATCAATGATGAAATCTTGTTTAGACTACCTCTCTCTTGGTAGCAACAGGTCGTAGGACTTCGTTTGTCCGAAGCCCAACATTTCCATACAATGTCACACACACAAAAATTGCCCATCTATTCTTTTTGATCCCAAACCGTCTGCATGCCTCCGGCATTTACAAGGAAGTTTGTCTATGTTCCTTCAGGCCTATTTGCCCCAGATCTCTGGTACTTCAGATCTATCTATATCCCCCCCCCCCCTTTCTCCGTCCCGTCCCTCCCCTCCACATCCACCACCCCAGGGTTTAAAACACGAATTTGAAAAGATCGCTTATTTATAAAGTGATCCTCGTGGCGCAGTGGATAAGTCGCCGGTTTCCTATGCCGAAGGTCGCGGGTTCGATTCCCGCAAGGGGCGAACGTATGTGACTTAGGTACGAGACTATTGAGGTCACCGAGGGTTTTCTCCGGGCACTCCGGTTTCCTCTCTCCCTTCAATAATGGTACAGGATGCAGTCAATATAAAAATTTCAAAAATAAAAATTCGATTTTCTTCCGTCTTCTAATAGCGATCTTTCTGCCTTTACACCACCTGTTTGAGTGATGTATGTGTATTTGGTGTGTTTGAGGGTACATGAGACAGGTGAGCGTGTATGTTGGTATAGATCGCCGCGCTTTGAGCCTTGGGGAAAGCGCGTACATAGCATCCTGTATTATTATTATTATAAGAGAACGCATGTGTGATTGTTTGTAAATTCCAGTTGATGTCAAAACCACAGCATTCTTCAGACAACCGGGAACGGGAAAAAAAACCAAACCATTAATTAAAACACAAATATAGCACTTGCAGGTTCTTTTTTTTTTTTTTTTTTTTTTTTTAGGAACGCAAAATTAAAAGTTTGCATTTTAGTGGTCGTGCATCTTTTGCACGCTTTTGGGCTTTAGTCGTTCTTGCCTGCCTTAATCAGACGAACATCTACCGTGCGAAAATATCGGTCGCGCGAGTAAAAATCCCATCCCCCACCTCCCTCCACGCAGGACCTATTCCAATTAATTTTTTTTAAATGTCTGTAAGGATTTTCTAGGATGCAAAATAACAGCGAAAGTTATGCATCCTCAGCTGTTTCATTCTGAAAAGACACGCCGGCAGCAGCTGCCAACTCTTAATAAGCATAAAATGTTAAACAAATTACTTCCACACTACTGGGAGAGCACATGGTTCCTGTAAAGAGCACTTTTCCCGTTCAGTGAACTGCTCAAGGCACTGGTCAATGGGTTGGTGGTAGGCTGGTAAAACAAAATAGCCTCATTTAAAGTCTCTCTTGGTAGACGATGATTACAGACAGGTGTGAACCCTCCCCCCTCCCCAATACTCCTCATCCCTTATGTACGGTACATGTACATAGTCCTTTGTCCTTAGTGAATGAGGATGTTAGTTTAGCCCAGACAGACCTACAGGCCTTTTCCCAAATAACGAAACTCGCAGGATGATGATGATGATGATGATGATGATGATGATGATGATGATGATGATGATGATGATGATGATGATAGTGAGGGTGATGATGATGATGGAACTTTGGAACTGTGTCCTTTTATTAGCAAAATCACATATAATTAAAGCATGAAACAAGGCTCATAGCCCAGGGGGCATTTTAGCCAAAAAAGGGGAAAAGGGGGATGGGGAATTACATTAAAAGACAATGAACGGCACAAAAAAAAGCTGCTCCATAGGCGTCACAAGATAAACCTCTGAAAAGTCATACACAGTTTTAAGTTTTATGTTGGGTCACCATGGAAAGAAAAATGTACAGCATTGCATGGTTCACAAAATAAGACAAAAGGGAATGCACAATATATAAATAGTGACATAACTCAAACTGCAATAAAGCGGCTTAAATTTAGCCACCTGCTCTTTGATTCAATATTCTTCCAAACAAGAAAATAGAAGTTTGACATAAAATTAAAAGAGAACTGTGCGTCACTATTGGAAAAGTGAAAAAATAATCCCTATAAAACGGCTCAAATCAGACAATCTGCGTTTAGATTTAGAGTTCAATAACTGATTTAACTTATAGGCATTCGGGTGATTCCTGAAGTATTGAGGTATTAAAGAAAGTCTGTTAACAACCAACACAGAATATGTACATCTAAACAGATAATGAAATTCATCACCTAGTTCATCCAGATCACACAGAGTACACATTCTATCTTCTCTCTGAATATTCAAATATCTAAGTGATTGAATTGGCAGTTTGTGACAGCTGAGCCTAAATTTCAATAAGTTTCTTCTCGATAGAGGTGACAAGGAAACTAAATAATCTTCGAAACAGAACGTACTCTTAAAAATTCTATAAGTAATACAAGCATTATGAGCGAATACATCCTGATGCCAGGTTTGCAAGAACTGGTCTCTCAAGCGTTGTTTGACCATGGTCTTAAAACAATTCAAAGAGTATTTACAGCCGTTTAACCAAATGAAAGACAGACCAAGATCATTTAGCAGAGAGCGAACAGTACATAGCCAGGAGAGTTTATACTCAGAATTAAAAAATAAATACGAGCATAGTCGGAACATAAGTACTAACATTCTAGCAGAATCATTGCAACAATCAATACAAAGTTTATACCAGAAACAGAGTAGCCTGCATTTAGCATCTAAGGAAACAGGAAAACAGCCCACTTCACCTAAAACCATACAGGTCGGCGTACTAGTTTTAACATTAGGAATCAATTTCAAAAATTTTAGTTGTAATCGATCACATATTATCATTTTTTCATGGGCCCATACCTCGCAGTTATACAATAAAATCGGTTTTACACATTTATCAAAAAGATCTAACTGAATATCAAGCGGTAAATCCAGTTTCCTATATTTTTTTAAAAGCGCAAACATAGCACGTTCAGCTGATACACTCATGGATCTGATATTTTTTAGAAATTTGTTATTATATTGAAAAAGGGTACCCAGATATTTATATTCCCAAACAATTTCAAGAATTACATTTTTAAACTGAAAAACAGGCAACCTTCTAACTTTACCGCGGGAAAAAATCATCACTTTCGTTTTTGCAATATTTAAACACAATCCAAATTTTGTACAGTATAGATCTAAAATATCTAAGGCCTTCTGCATGTCTTCAGCAGACTCTGATAAAATGACAGTATCATCAGCATAGAGTAACAAAAACAAATGAAAATACTGTTCAACATCAGAAAAGCCGAAGCCATTCGCCAAATTATGTGGCAATGATAACCCGTCGATATGTTCTGCAAGGAAAGACCTTAAATCATTCAAAAACAAAGAAAATAATACAGGTGACAGATTTTCTCCTTGCCTCACTCCAGCGTTACACGTAAAAAAAAAGTAGATGACAGACCATCATGGGTTCTAACACATGACTTGGCTTTTTGGTACATATCTTTAATCACTGTCAAAACTTTTCCAGTAATACCAGTTTTCATTAGCTTCTCCCAAAGCATACTACGCTGTACATTGTCAAATGCTTTTTTATAATCAATAAACGTACAAAACAATTTTTTCCTTTGCTGCAAATAAATGTCAATTAAGCAATAAAGAGTAAAAACGTGGTCAGTGGTTGAATATCCTTTCCTAAAACCTGCTTGTTCATTGCCTAACAAATTATTTGAGTCTAGAAATAGGTTAATCCTGTCATTAATTACGCTGGTGAAAAGTTTACCCATACAGCTAAGCACCGTTATACCGATGAGAAGGAAGAGGAAAAGGAGGAGGGTTTTGATGTTAGTTGTTGTAGTAGTGATGACCATAAAGGTGACGACACCTACGACGACGACGATGGTGCTGATGATGATGACGATGATGTTACAAATAATGATAGTAAGGGTGGCGTTATTTGTGATGAAAATGATGATAAAAATGATGTTAGTGATGATGATGATGATGGTGCTGATGATGATGACGATGATGTGAAAAATAATGATAGTAAGGGTGGCGTTATTTGTGATGAAAATGATGATAAAAATGATGTTAGTGATGATGATGATGATGATGATAATGATGATGATAATAATAATAATAATAATGAATGGTACTTATATCGCGCAAATCTCACATTGTGACTCATTGCGCACCCACTCGCATTCATCCATTGTACATCCTGTCATTACAACACATATGGCATAATATTACAATGAAATAAAAACAACAATGATAATAATAATTATTTGAATGCAAGCTTGAACAAATACGTTTTCAGTTGCAATTTGAATGTTGCCAAGTCAGGTACGCCTCTCATGTTTGCCGGCAGCGAATTCCAGAGAGTAGGCGCAGCAAAAGAAAATGCACGTTCTCCGAAAGTTTTCATATTTCGGAGTGGCGCTGTCAAAAGACGTTCAGACGAAGAACGTAGTGCCCGAGTTGGTTTATAGGCTACAAGTGCATTGGCTAGGTAGGATGGTAGTGTGCCTTCAAAGAACCGAAAAGCCAAAACGCAGACCTTGAATTGAATGCGAAACTTCACCGGCAGCCAGTGAAGCTTGCATAGTAAGGGAGTGGTGTGATCCCTTTTCTTCCGTTTCAAAATAAGACGCGCTGCGTTGTTTTGTACGCGTTGAAGGCGATTTATTTGTTCAGTTGGAAGACCCACCAGAACAGAATTGCAGAAGTCAAGCCGTGATGTCACAAAAGCATTGACAAGAGCTGCACACGCTGACTCGGTTAAAAACGGTCGAATAGAGGCAATGCGCCTCATCTCGAGAAGAGTAGCACGACAAATAGTACCAATTTGATCTTGCATTGACAAAGTTTGGTCAAATTTGACTCCAAGATAGCGCACGGAGTCTTGGTACGGAATGCTGCTGCCATTTATAACTTGGGAGTCGCTGCTGACCTGCCTGAGACACGAGGCTTTGCCTACAGGCATGATTTCAGTTTTTTCAGTGTTCAATTTAAGCTTATTGCTATCCATCCAGGAAAGAACATCATGGATGCAAGTTTGAATGTCTGACTGCACAGTCTTAAAGTCTGATGGCTGAGAACTCTTGGACAGTTCAGTATCGTCTGCATATTTATGGAAATTACATTCATGGTCTGTGATGACGTCTGAAAGTGGAAAATGATGATGATAATGATGATGATGATAATGATGATGATGATGATGATGATGATGATGATGATGATGATGATGATGATGATGATGATGATGATGATGATGATGATGATGATAATGATTGTCACGGACAGAAATTGTTTATTTATACTAAGCAAACTGAACAATAAAGTTTAGACAGTCAGAGTGCGTGTTCACCGTTATACATGTATATATATATATATATATATATATATATATATATATATATATATATATATATATATATATATATATATATATATATATATATATATATATATATATATATATATATATATATATATATATATATATATATATATATATATATACACAAAGACATACACAGAGAACAATGTAGGCCACACGTAGGAAATAAGTTTTCAACGTTTATATAAACAAATCCCATCAGAGAACAACAAATTAATATTCAACAAGAATCAGCATACAGAATAACAATAAAAAAAAATCAGAATAATTTTACGAAAGAATGAATGAGTGTTGACGTCAATATTATTTTTTATAAACATTATCATCGAGTCCAACACAGGTTAAGGATTATGAGCCGCATAACATTGGTACTTCATTTGGGTGTGAGGGCGATTTTCTAAAATTTATACACTAGATAATGTGAATTTTCACAAAAAAGTTCATTTATTTATTTTATTTCATTTATTTATTTTTTAAAACACAAATCGGTACAATATCAGTACACCATAATATTACTAGTAGTATAATTTCATTACAATACAATTTAACAGACCCCTCTGATGTGAAGAAACAGCTTACAATTCTCGTTCAGACATGCTAACACGCCCATGAACCAACCCCAAAAGGTTAAATCTCAAACTGACATCTGACTGGCTTTTATCCCAGCTAAAGTTTGCATTCCGTTTGATTTTTTTTAAAAAGGGCTCAGACACTGACATATTTTGTATATACCTTTTATCTTTTAGATTGTGTGGTTTAATTTGTCCGCAACTACAATATAAGCTTATACTAAAAGGCTCCAATTCGAAGGTTTACTTTTTGGCAAAAACGGATTTATACCCTAAAATTCGCATTGTTCGTACATTAAAAGGGTGATAAAGTGGGCTTTCATTGCTCAAACCAATCGCTAAAGTTTGAATTTTAAATTTTGGTTCTGACAGGGAATTATTTTTTCTGTTTTTTTTTTTTTTAACGCGGACCTTTGACCCTAAGCTGAGTGAACAACACGCGCGGCTTGAAGTGTTTGGTGTCTGGGTAGGGTAGAGTCTATTTCATCAACCTAAAACGAAAAACCTTACGAGCAATTATTTTTACGGGCTCTGTCTCTTACCGGTAAAAGGAGGAAGAGAGGCCTATATTTCACAGCTTAGCAGGTCGGATTTACCAAAGATTGGCCATTATATAATCTTTTTATGCGACAACTGTGCAAGTTCCAGAGCCAATTCAATGTCACAAAAACTAAAATACATCCGCGGTGACACCCTGGCTCTTTAAAGAACTTTTGATCCTTAATCAGTTGAATCATCTCCCCCACACCATCCCACCCTTTCTTCTTCTTCTTCTTCTTCTTCTTCTTCTTCTTCTTCTTCTTCTCCTCTTCCTTTTTGGGGCTGATTTACAATAGAAACGTACAGACTGAGATAACCGGTTGATTAAATGACTAGATTGTTGGAGATCTCATTTATCTTGGGCTAGCGTATTGAGGGTGATGCCCATCTCTCTCCCTCGCTGCTTTACCTTCCCCACCCTTAAGAGAGTAGGTACTCAGTTACAGTTGAGTCAACTGGGGGCGTTGTTATTTGTCGCTTCACGGTTTGCGGTCACCCATCCAAGTGCTAACCGCACTGGACGGTGCTTAACTTGCGACACAGTAGCGAGTGCTCCAACCACTGCGCTATCCGACACCCCTCATAAAGATGGCTGACGGAATGACCGTAGTGTCAGCTGCGTGAGTGACGACGTCTATAATAGTTTTCACCATTGAATCATTCAGCGGTTTCCAATGCTTCGCATTCATAACCACAGTGGCCACCAAGCAGCAATTTACTTGTCTGTGTAGTCTTCATGAGCGATAGAATTGCATCAACAGAACCACTTATATATGCACCAAATTATATTGATCTCTCTGTGTTTTATTGGCGTATTGTGGTTTATGCATTAGGCTATTTTGCTGTTGATTGGTGGAGGGGAATAATATAGGTTTCATGATCTGCTGTAATTTAACAAAAAAATAAACTCCAAGGCTTAGTTTTTAACTGAAGACTCGTTGTGTTAACGAATAACGAATAACGAATCTTTATTGTCCCCATTTGCACAAGGATATTTGTGTGTGATGCACAGTAACTGTTGACCTATTAAGAAGACAACACAAAGGTTAGCGTACATGTATGCAATGTTTGTAATCTCCTCTTTTTTACACCAAATTATATTTATATACACTATGGTAAATTGGATCAAGCACTTTTCAGTACCGTTACACTAATACTGCGTGCTTACAAAATATACTATTGCTACTGCGGGTTCCTGCTTGATAGCCTAGCGGTATTGGTAAAGGTTAATCACAAGCTCACGCAAAGTCTATATTAAAGTCCGTATTATCTTCTATCACAATAACCAAAGCATATTTTAAAAACAAACCAAATGTTTCCCTAGAATCGGAGATTTACTATTCAAAAAGGTGTCCACAATTCAAATCCAAAAAAAAGCAATCATCATCAACATTATTATTATTATTATTATTATTATTATTATTATTATTATTATTATTATTATTATTATTATTATTATTATTATTATTATTATTATTATGGTGATGATGGTGATGATGATGATGATGATGATGATGATGATGATGATGATGATGATGATGATGATGATGATGATGAACATTTGGAAGCGCCTAATCTTGACAGCTCTAATCTTGTACAATAAATATACAATAACACAAAAAAAGTCAAAGCAATGTAAATCTAGATTATAGTCACACGACACCGAAGCGTATAGGCGACTACTGGTCACATTATTCTGACACCAGCGAAACAGTTGATGGTAAGGGGAAAATAATATGGTCACACATTGGCCAATCCGTGATTCGAACTAGGTACCTTTCGGTTACTAGTAAGATGCTCTACCAACTGAGCTACCCGGCCCCTCTAGTTAAAGCATTGTAACAATTACAATAATAAAGATTCAAACAGATTTAAAAAAAAAAAAAGAGTAACAACCATGGAAGGCAATGCTAGTAGACAGAAAATTACTGGCAAATACGATTAAAATGAAAAAAAAAACAAACAACAACAGCTACAAATGCGATGGCAAGAAATTGTAAACAATGAACAAATATGTCACAATAAATAAATGAGACATGGTAATGGATGATGGAATTGTCCACACTCTCTCTCTCTCTCTCTCTCTCTCTCTCTCTCTCTCTCTCTCTCTCTCTCTCTCTCTCTCTCTCTCTCTCTCTCCCATACACACGCACACATACCCACACCAAACATGGATAATGATTAGCTGAAGGAAGATTAGTTTTAAAAGTCTGTAAAGATGAATGGTGATGAAGTGAGGAAGACGATTCTCAAATCGAATGATCCTACATTTGACATCAACAGATTGGGGAAATAAACCAGTTTCTCCCAATATCATATTATTCACCGTACAACAATTTAAATCAAACGACATTTTAAAAATTCTTATTTGTAACTTCTCTTATATAGCTATATTTTTAAATCCTCATAGCTCGCAACCATATAATAAAACTGAAAGAACCGATTTGTCATATAATTCTAAAGTGACACTGTTAGATAATTCTTGCGGTCTTGCATTTTCTATTAATGAAAAATATTGCTCGAAGTACATGATTTTTCTTTGCCTTAAAAATATACATGTCCTAATAAAAACAATCCCTAAATATTTAAAAGAATCAATTTTAATAAATTCAGAACCAAAAGTAAAATTATGTTTTGGTTTTCTGTTTAAATAAAAAATCATTATCTTTGTTTTTGAAACATTAACTTTTAATTTTCAATTTAAACAATACAGAAATAAAATAACAAGTGCTTTTTTTGTAAACCGTTCTTAGATTCTGATAAAATAATAGTATAATCTGCATAGAGTAAAACCAGTAGACTTAAGTATGTATTTATATTTTAAGCATTATTTGCACCATTCTTTAAAATGTTGACCGGTTCACAGCCATTATGTGTTAAACGAAATGTTCTACATCTTTTACATTAAAAAAAAAAAAAGACGACGATGTAGCAATATAGCAAATTTGCATCGAGGCATCTTACAGGCCAAGTAAAGGGAGTCTTCCTAGCGATGATGGCTAGGATACAAATAAGCGTACAAAGAAAGAACAAGATGGCAAGCCATTCAAATGTTTTTCACACACACACAATCTGAAACCAGCATTTTTTGAAGTGTTAAATCTCTGCATCGGTTTTCTTCCTATCCTATCCCGTAACTCGGAGGTAGTAGGGGCACCACAGATGATCGTTTAACCAGCGTACTCCATCTTTCCCTGCCCTCAGCAACCCTGATTGTTTCACTCAGTGTCAAACCAGTCCATTCTCGAATGTTGTCCTCCCACCTCTTTTTCGGTCTCCCTCTTCTTCTACCGCCTTGCACTGTGCCTTGCAGGATGGTCTTTGCAAGAACTGATGATCTGGAGTACCATCGGAGTTTCCGTTTTTTCACAACTGTGAGCAGGTCATCGTGTTGTCTAATGGCTTGTGTGATGGTCTTTTTTTTAAAATCAAGAGCTCAAGAGCTGCTCAAGGCGCTGGCCGATACAGGATCTAACTCAAGCCGCCCGATGTGCCAACTTGCAGCCTTTGGGCGCATCGTAATAACACTCCAGACAACTGAGCACAATCCTGGGCAGCCAGGGATGGGGGATAAGGACCTAGATGCAAGCTGGGTGTGTTCTTGTCACCGGCACTCAGCCGTCTAGGACATGAGCGTCAGGATCTTTAAAGTCCGTTATGATGGAATGTATGCGACACAGATTAGACCTCGGTTTATATTCTCATCCGAAGGAGTAGGAAACGGGAGTAAAGTGTCTTTCTCAAGGACACAACACAATGCCCCGGCCTGTGTTCGAACCCGGGACCTTCAGATCCGCAAGCCAAAGCTCTACCATTAAGATATCTATCTATCTATCTATCTATCTATCTATCTATCTATCTATCTATCTATCTATCTATCTATCTATCTATCTATCTATCTATCTATCTATCTATCTATCTATCTATCTATCTATCTATCTATCTATCTATCTATCTATCTATCTATCTATCTATCTATCTATCTATCTATCTATCTATCTATCTATCTATCTATCTATCTATCTATCTATCTATCTATCTATCTATCTATCTATCTATCTATCTATCTATCTATCTATCTATCTATCTATCTATCTATCTATCTATCTATCTATCTATCTATCTATCTATCTATCTATCTATCTATCTATCTATCTATCTATCTATCTATCTATCTATCTATCTATCTATCTATCTATCTATCTATCTATCTATCTATCTATTCTCATCATAATAATTAAACCAATATTTTCAAAACTAACTTGATTGACGTAACTCCTTAAAACTGTTCTTAATCACTTTGAATCCATAATCAAAACCAAGTCACCCCGAATCCACCAACATTTCCCACTACACCATCACCACACAACCAGCACAAATATAAGGCGTGCGACTGCCGGAATTGACCAACCAATAGACCGATCGACTGACCGACGTCTGACTCATTCTGATTTCTGACAATATCAAGGTATTTTCAGATTATCTGGAAATTAAAAAAAAAACATGCAAGAAAATGAATACTAGCCTCCAGGTCCTCATTTTCCCGGCACTCTCCAAAGAGCCCTCTCCGAGAAGAGAAGTCTGTCGCCTCGTTAGATCCCAATTACCAATCTTACGTATGGTCGGCAAGCCCTACGTTATTCAAGCGAACCCCCAGATGGGGTTTTAATCACCACCAACACTTGCAGGCATGCTGGTGATATAATAAGCACGGAGAAACAGAATGGTGTGCTGTAGTCAAGATGATGAAGTAGATGAACATGTAGAAGATGATTTTTCATACTCAACTCTTGTACAAGACGTTGTTTTTTTTCTTACGGCAACCTCTGCGCTTGCAGAACATGAATCTTTCAAAAAAAGCGGATGTACGATATAGATTGGATTACAGGCTAATGGGTGATTCAGCGCCGATGCTTGAAACTTGTGTAACTGGAAGTCGTTATCCACGCAACCCGTTCACACAGCAACATTATGAGGTTTTCCAACTTTATTCAGCAAACGGCAGCAAAAATCTCCCCCGTGGGGGTGCTGGGGGTTTCTGTATGATTAATTACACAAACAGGACCCGCATACCTCACAGATATGATTCAGACATACACACCATCCAGAACACTCCGCTCCTCAGCTGATACCTCCATTCTTTCCACCCATAGAGTTAACACTAAATCCTTTGGTGAACGCTCGTTTACCGTTGCTGCTCCTCTCGTCTGGAACTCTCTCCCTGCCAGTCTTCGTCACTCTCCCTCCCCTGATTCTTTCCGCACAGGCCTAAAAACTCATCTTTTCCCACTTGCATACACATAAACATTCCTCCCCCCTCCCCCTTTCGCACCCTTCCACCCCTCACCCCCATGACTGCATCTCAGTGACTTACTTTGCCCGCGAGTATGCCCTGCTTGTGTTTTGTCATGTATGTTGCTGATTATTTATATGTGATATGCTAATTGTTTGTATGGCTTCATTGTTAATGTTGTTTAATTGTCTTGCTCTGATTATGTTTTGCTTGAGCGCTGATGTCTTGTTATCTATTACATATTATATGTTTGGTCACGCTCCTTTGCTTAGTTAGTTGTATATTCTGTTTGTGTATCATGCTGAATGTATGGTTTTGTTGTAGACTGTAATGTCTTACTTGGGTTCATTTTTGCTACTTGTCCTATGATTTGCTTGTATGTTTTTAGTGTTTTTGTCTTTATGACCCTGTTGTTTGTACTGCCGTGGTTTAACTGTGTGCTTGTATGTCCCTTCGCGCTTTGTATGTATGGCTATGTTGTTGATGTCTTGCTTTGGGTATGCTTTGCTTGTTTGCTGATGTTGGTTTTAATTATTGTGCTTTCTATGTGTTGCATGTTTGTGTAACTGGATGTAATTGTAAAGCGCCTTCAGCGTTTGTATGAAAACGCGCTATTTTAAATATACATTATTATTATTATTATTATTATTATTATTATTATTATTATTATTATTATTATTATTATTATTATTATTATTATTATTATCCCCACTTTCTGCAAATTTAGTGCTTTAAATTCCCACTGTCGCTGTCTTTCTCTTTTGTTCTTTCTCATTCCTACTGTGTTCTATCAATCTACTATACTATCTTCTTCGCTAGACCAGTCACCTACCTTTTTGCTTAAAAACTCTTCCGGGACAAAATTTAGGAATATTGGACGCTATCTGCCAAATGGTCACTGGGGCTTCCTATGATATTATTATTTGGCAATGTATGCATTTATATGTATGTGTTTTGTTGATATTTTATAATGATGTTTACATGTATATTCTGTTTTGTTTTTGTAAACGGGGGTTCGATAAATTAGAGTATATCCTCAGCGTCCCCTGCGTTGGATGCCTTTATTGTAAAGTGACCGGCTGGAGGAGTGCATTCAGTTACCACTAGGTTTGTTTCAGCAGTTTTTTTTTTTGCGGATCAGGGATGAGTCCTCTCTCAGCCAAGTTGTTGTCTTGATTTTGTGGTCCTGATTCGGCTCTTTGCAGTCCGCTGGACCCTTGTAAGCAATGAATAACTAACTAACCAACAATCTGCGTACAAACTTTCTTTCCAAAACGCCACTCTCTACATAAGCAGCCACGCTACCTATATAGAATTTATCAACAAACTACAAAAACGCATAACGTTCCTTAATGACACAAATCAGTCAATCAAAATAAAACTCGTCACCGGAGTTACGCCCTGTCTTACGTCATCATCTAGAACCTTCGGTCAAATAACCACAACATTTTGACCGACGAAAACAAATTCAACATTGCATAAGGCCCCTACAGCCTCTGCATAGAACTAAGATACGTAAACACAGTTTGTGACCATATTTTGCGAAAGAGTATATTTTATGCTACAATTTTCTTGAAAGAGTGGGCAATCTACCATCCTTGAAGAAATGGAAAGACAAAAATACAACACGGCGCATATTTTGGAATTTTCGATTAAAAATAAAATCTTCAACCATACTTTCTCAAAAGAATGCGAGGCAGCTACCGCAGAGCTAAGTTCACTCAATACAATGTGCCTGTGGGGAGCGTTCCGCTGTCTACGGACAAATGTGTGGTTAGAAAGACGACGACAAAGTAATGGATAGGCCGTCTGAGAACATTATACTACGGTCTGCCAGCCTTTGGGGGGACAAGAGACATTTTTTGGTTGTTTTAATTTTAGGGTGATCTTTTTAAAAGAAATCCAAAAGCAAAATTTGCTCCAAGGATTTTGCGCGTGGGGAAAGATTGATTGTTTATTTCCATTTCTCTCCTTTCCCTTGCTCCTAATTCTCACCCTCTGTCTGTCTGTCTGTCTGTGTCTGTCTCTCTCTCTCTCTCTCTCTCTCTCTCTCTCTCTCTCTCTCTCTCTCTCTCTCTCTTTCTCTCTATATATGCCTTTTCTGGGTCTAACGAAGGGAAGTTAAAGTACTTAACTTAGAATAATGTTTAGCTCTAATCATTAAGTTAAAAAGTGGCTAATTTGCATTAAATCATGTTTAATTTGAAATGTAATTTAAATTTGCGTAATTGGATGGTAATAAGGATGGTAGATATCACACTAAATTAGATTGAATCTATTTTTATGAATTACTGCTCCCTTTTAAAATGTTACAGTGAAAACGCGTTAATTGATGGAACTTTTTCTAAATGAACAAGTATTTATAAACCCGTTCTTGCTCATTGCAATCAGCAGCAGACTACATGACCTTCGAACACTTT
Organism: Oncomelania hupensis; assembly: GCA_036898135.1. Taxonomy (NCBI): domain Eukaryota; kingdom Metazoa; phylum Mollusca; class Gastropoda; order Littorinimorpha; family Pomatiopsidae; genus Oncomelania; species Oncomelania hupensis. Next base: position 158,580 of record JBAHVR010000126.1, read on the forward strand.
GGTGCGATATTTTGACGCGGAAAAAAAATACAGCATGGCAATAAATATAAGCGGCGACAAAAACTGACAGTGTAAACACAGGGACGGATCTAGGGGGGGGGGGAAGGGGAGGGATGAGGGGAGGGTTCTAATTTGTGCCCAGAATCAAGACTCCTGTGGTGTCCAGGGGCGAAGGCCTTGTCACGGGGTTTGGGTTGTAGGGCTGAGCGAAGGCCCCCATTACCCTCCACCCCCATCCCTCCAGAGAATGAAGATAATGCAACTTTATGAGGTGCTTGGTAGGCCTCTCCTGGAAGATAGGACGGTTAATCATTAATGTAAACCTATTTCTATTTCAATATGCGGCTCAACATGGGTAGGAAACTGTCACTATTTCAAAAAGTACACGCACAGTCACAATGTAACATAGCTAATGTACAAGTGTGTGAGTGTGATAGAAAAGGTAAGTCAATGACACACAAGTAGGTTCTTTCTGTCCCCGTGGGGGTGCCGGGATTTTCTGTATGAATTCACACTTTTCTGCTATCCTATGCACCAACGGGAATCCCCTCAATGAAACATACTTCCGGTTTCTTTCTCCGCGTGTTTTAGTGAGTTATTTCCAAATATTCAAGAATAATAACATGTGTCACTGGCCACCAGTATCGTACCCTCACATATTTGTTATTTTTTTTTGCTGCAGTTTATTATTCCTTTCTATCGCCAGTGGCGCGCCTAAACCCTACCTACCTAACATTATTTGTTAATTTTTGAAAAATATTCGGAAAAACATAACGCCCAGATGCTGGCTCGAACCCACACCTGTCAGGCGTCATTGGTTTCTGGCTTGTGGACAAGGCAAGTTAGTCCCGCCTTAGCCCACTTGGCCACAACGCTCGCCTAACATAGTCAGCTACTTCGTGTTTTGTGAAGGTTGCGACGGCGAAGCTATGGAAAACTACAAGAGTCTTCAGGTCCTGTTTCACTTTCTGTCGATGATCGACGCACCTCCGAAGTCGCCACAAATACAGGCCTCTACATTGTTGTTTTTTTTTGCATCCTTTCACTGAGCATGTACTTCCTCCACCGTTTTTATACTTATCCCACTCGTTTTCTGGCTCTAACAATCGTCGTTTTCGGCAATTTGCCATATTTAAAAGTCCCGCATCAAGCTTTGATAAAAGCAAAACACGCCAGACCGGAACTTGGTTTCATGCGAACCTCGTTTTAATTTATAATGGCGATACCCACGAGTTTTTATGAGAGGTGCCGGAAAGTTGTGAATAGTATCCCCACTTTCTGGAAATTTAGTGCTTTAAATTCCCACTGTCGCTGTCTTTTTCCTTTGTTCTTTCTCATTCCTACTCTGTTCTATCAATCTACTATACTATCTTCTTTTTCGCTAGACCATTCACCTACCTTTTTTCTTGAAAACTTCCGGGACAAAACTCATCATTTGTGTGTGAGGTCTGTTGGATCAGCTTGGAAATATTGGACGCTTTCTGACAGGGGGCTTCCTATGAAGTTATTATTTGGCAATGTAGGCATTTTATATGTATGTGTTTTGTTGATATTTTATAATGATGTTTATATTCCATTTTGTTTTGTAAACGGGGGTTCGATAAATTAGAGCATAGCCTCAGCGTCCCCTGCGTGGGATGTCTTTAATATGAAGTTACCGGCTGGTGGAGTGCCTTCAGTGTTGCCATTAGGGTTGTTTCGGCATATCTTGTATGCGGATCAGGGGCAAGTCCTCATTCAGCGAAGTTGTGGTCTTGATTTTGTGGTCCTGATTCGGCTATACTGGTTCTGATTTGACTCGGAAGAATCCGCTGGACCTAAAGCAATAATCATGTAATGTAATGTAATGTAATGAAAGACGACCCTAAAAGCAAATAATGGGTCTCATAAATATACGTCTCTTATCGTTAAATGTTTATAAAATAATATATGAAAATATTAAACAATACAATCAAAATATATATCAGACTGAAAACCATATAATATTTATATTTTAGGATAAAATAAATAGCGTCGTTATAATATTGGTCCAACTTTATTCCGTACAAGACGCAAACGATAACACTATAATTGCACTAAAAAACTCGATCTTGACGAGGGGACAAGCGCCAAATTTATATTGTCCGTACAATGTACAGAAAGCTTTAGAACATTCCAGAATGACCCAATCAATAAGCAGTCAGTACAAAGACCGTCACAAGAAACACGCCTTGGATTACGTAATAGAATATTCGAAGATTTGACTGACTACTTGTTGCGCGAGATAGACCTCGAATCTTCCGTCGGCCGTTGGTAAAAAAAGCAATTCCAGAAAGATTTTAATATTGCTGTAACGATACTGACATAAGGAAACAAATTAACATTACGTGTGCACGACACACACACACACACACACACACACACACACACACACACCTACACACACACCCACACGCACCTACACATACACACATACAAACACCAACCCACCGGGGCACAGTTTAATTGTTCTAGAAAAATCCAGAATTTGCATGGATGGATGTCCTTTTCAGACATCGTAAATATCTTGTCTAGAGGTAAATTTCCATATTGATGCTGCTGTCTTGCTTTCCGGGGAATTCTTTTGTCTGAACTGCATGCTAGGAATGTAGGAAATCTGATTATCTGTGAATTTAAAAAGGGTATTTAAAAAAAAAAATAAGAATGAAAAAAGATGGGCTCTCGCACATTTTCAGTGCCTGTTCATCTAGTTTTACGTCGGTTTCTTTTTCACTGTTTATCTGCAGTTCTTTCTCATCCCGTTACTCTCTGTCTTTGTCTATGTATTTCTACATGTATATCCATTATTTTTGGGTCGGTTTTCCTCTTTTTCGTCTTTCTTTCTTTGTATGTCTGTCTGTTATCTCCCTTTAAGGTAGGTATCCCCCATTTGCGATCAGCTCCCAATTGCGGACACTTTTTTTAATTTTTGGGTCGTCGCGATTATGTGATGACGAAACGTTTTCTAAAATGTCGGCTGACTTTTCAGCCAAAGCGCGGCACACGCCAAGTGCAACGCCTCCCAAGCTAAGGGAGAGCAGGACCTATAGTGATTGCTAGGTGGTGTTGTGTTGGTTCTGGCTCTCACCCGTTTAGGACATGAGCGTCAGGACGTTTAAAGTCTGTGCGGTGAGACTCTGAGTGTGAGTTTTCAAGAAAGTGTGGGCATGCGTATGCGCGCGCTTGTGTGTGTGTGTGTGTGCGGGTTGGTGTGAGCATGTGTGTGTGTGTGTGTGTGTGTGTGTGTGTGGGTGTGTGTGTGTGTGTGTGTGTGTGCAGGATGGTAGGGTGGGAGAGAATTTTTCCTCCTCCCCCCCCCAAAAAAAAAATAAAGAAAGAAAAAAAACATCTTAAGTAATAAAATAAAACAAATAAAAATAAATATATAAAAAAAAAGAAATTTAAAATAATTGTGTTCCGTCTCTTGGTGTTACTTGACGCGATGTCTACAACAAATATCCAAGGCCAACGGATGTTCGCAGTCGAAAGACCTCTTATTTCTACGGCATGGTTACTCCCATTTCACTTCCGTTTACCAAAGCAAAGTATATTAGCGGTTTAAAAAATAATAATAGAGAAGTGGCTACGAGCAGGAAGCTGAAGACAATGCCGAAGCAACCCTCTCTAAAATCTGTCGATGCATCGGGCACTAAGAAAGAAAGTGAAGACTTTCTTCTCACTTCTGCCATGGGTGGTAAATAATAATAATAATAATAATAATAATAATAATAATAATAATAATAATAATAATAATAACTATTATTATTATTATTACTACTACTACTACTACTACTACTACTACTACTACTACTACTACTACTACTACTACTACTACTACTACTACTACTACTATTTTTTAAATTTCTTTTTTATGTAATATTTTTTTTCTATTGCGCTATTTCAGGAGTTACCTACTACTGACGTCCTTTGTGCGATACAAGTTGAAACTCAGTTCTCACTCGATTAACTTTTTGCATGATTTTGAAATGACGGTATTTTGTTATTTGTCGGCTGTATGGGAATAATAATTTAATTCTGTATAAAAGGTCGTTTTGTTATCTCAACAAGTATTTTATTTTTATGACGTTAGAGTACGCAAGACTCTGTAGAATTATGCCACGAATGGTTTTTAAGTCTCACGTTAAGCTTAGATCTGATCCGCTTAAAAGTCCATCACGATCGAAAATGTAGGCCTTGTTTTAATACTAGATCTGAAGACCTACAAGAAAAAAAAAAGAAGACTATTGGCATAGAAAAAAGATGTTCTGGTGGAAAGTATATGCTCTTACAATAAAAAATGTGGTATTTAACACACAAAAAAAGGAAAAAAAAGAAGGGTAAAGGTAGTCCCATAGCCTTGTGGCCGTAGGGGAGCGTTGTTATTTGTCGCTTCACGTTTTGCGGTCACCCATCCAAGTGCTAACCGCACATACCAGCTAACCTCGCACTGGACGGTGCTTACCTTGCGACACAGTAGCGAGTGCTCCAACCACTGCGCTATCCGTCACCCCTTTCAAACAGATATAAAGAGGTATATAACAAATAGATATACATGAATTAATCCGTCAATCTAACACATAAATAAATGTTGATAAATGTTGGGTTACGTACGTGGCTCTGCATAGTTTGTATAGAAAATAAAGAAATAAAGAAATGGTCTGACTATACTTTTTGGTTCTGTACACAAAATGATAATGCAACATTTCATCAGGTCTTTTTTTTTGCTGATTTCAATGATACTAAACCCATTTCTGAGTTCTGAATTGTTATTAGAAGCAGAGATACACCAGGGCTATGAGACTCTTGTCTTTTTATATATTTAAATCATGTTATGTGAAATAAAAGGACAAAGATCCACAGATATTAGGAAACTAAAATTGTATGCAAAGCTGACCATTTTCTATTTGAAATTGCACATTTAGCGAACGTTGACATTGTGCTGGAAGCAGGGACGCTATTTCTGAGAGATGAAATAAATCCGATACTATATTAGTAATAATAGGAGTAAAATAAAACATACAATGCGTGTTTGTGTGGCAATGGTTCTGCGTATGACCCTCGCAAAAATCTCCTACTAAGCTCCTACTTCTATCTCTGTTCCTTTATCTGGAAGTAGTTTCTACAGTGTTTCTTTTTTGCTTGTTCCTCAGCAATGTTGCATCATGATTGGGCGTGTAATTTTTCCAACAAGGACAGTGTCATACGCATGTTGAGCCGCACATTGCCGTCTCAAAGATACGAGCCTATTATACATGAAATAGAAATAGATTTACACTAGTGATTAATCATATTATCTTCCATGAGAGGCCTACAATGCACCTCATAAAGTTACATTATCTTCTCCTCCGATCCCGACATGGCCTTCCTTCGCCCCTGGACACCACAGGGTTCTGGAACCTGGCCACATATTGGACCCCCACCCTCTACCCCCTTCCATTACCTTATCTTCGATCCGTCCCTGGCTGGGGGATGTGTGTGTGTGTGTGTGTGTGTGATGTGGGTGTGTGTGTGTGTGAGAGAGAGAGAGAGGAGAGGAAGAGAGAGAGCATTTCGCTTTGAAACAAAAGATAGTGCTAACTTGTCATGGGAGTGCCATTTCCTGTCCTATCCTATCCCGTAACTTGAAAGTCGTTGGATGATCGTTTAACCAGCGTACTCCATCTTTCTATGTCCTCAGCAACCCTCATGGCTTCGCTCAGTGTCAAGCCAGTCTATTCCTCGAATGTTGTCCTCTCACCCCTTTTTTGTGTCTCCATCTTCTTCTGCCTCCTTGCAATGTGCCTTGCAGGATGGTCTTTGCAAGGCCTGATGCTTTGGTGACGTGTCAATACCAACGGAATTCCGTTTATTCACCAATGTGAGCATGTCAACGTGTTGTTCAATGGCATGTGTGATAAGAAAGACCTGGCTGTGCCCAATCCTCTCCAGAATGTTGGCCACAGCCGAAATCCACGAGGAAGGTGTAGCTCGCATGGGTCGCGAGCACGTGGTCGTGAAACATATAGGAACGTGAGGTTCCCAGTCCTCCGGTGACTTTTGTGTAGAAGACTTTCGCCCAGTGATGCCGTGCTGACATCACTATGATGACCTACTAGCGCCAAAACCTAGAGTTACCAGAATCACAAGATGATTGAAATTAACACATATTCGGTTTAATTTACAGAGATACCAGTAATCCACAGTGTTAATTAATAATTATCAGTATTTGCCACGCCTTCCTAGCGCCAAAACCTGATAATTACACATATCATGAGATAATTACAAATATCATAGGATAATGAAATTATCAAGGGATAACTACAATTATCATTGAAAAATTACAAATATCTTCGCGCGATCGTGTTTATTTTTTTATCCGTCTGGAAATGCGCCAAAACCAAAAATGTAATTTTTACCTGATAATTCATTATTTTTACTTGTTAATTGTAAATATGTCATTGATATTTGTAATTATCCCATGATATTTGTAATTATCAGGTTTGGCGCTAGCAGGCTATCATTTATGTAAATTACGCAGGACAGGTGTTAACTACCATTATTACTGATACCTATAAATGCAAGTTTAGGCGCTAGTAAGCCGCCTTAACCAGAATTAAGCATGATCTCGTGAAATTTGCAATTATCAAGTGCAAATTGTAATTATTATGTGATAATTCCAATTTTCGGTTTTGACGCATTTCCAGGTGAATTGTTAGAGCCAAAACTGAAAATTAAAAAGGATCATCCGATGATATTTGTAATTTTTGAATAATCATTGTAATTATCCCTTGATAACTGTAATTACCCCATAATATTTGTAATTATCATGATATTTGTAATTATCAGGTTTTGGCGCTAGTAGGCCGTCATACATGACCCCTGTTAGTCGCCTCTTACGACACGCCGGGAAACGTTGGGTCTATTCTATTCGGTGCCGGAACCTACAGGGGCAGAGTGCCATTTATTAATATATTTGAGTAGGCGTGTGCATCCGTGTGTGCACCTACATGGTACTCTACATACAGTATATATGCACACATACTAACACACCAAAGAGAGAGAGAGAGAGAGAGAGAGAGAGAGAGAGAGAGAGAGAGAGAGAGAGAGAGAGAGCGAGAGCGCCTGTGTGTGTGTGTGTGTGTGTGTGTGTGTGTGGGTGTGCGCGCGCGCGTTTTCTTTTGTTTCGAAAATCTCATTTAAAACATCTTCTTCGTATTATTCATATTCACACACCCGGCACACGTGTTCAATGCATGTCAACAAGGACCAGCACTGGCTTGGAAAGAACGTGCCAGATATTTATGGCAGTCGGAACAAAACGTGCACCGAGAAGATAGCCCAAAGGTTTTCATAATGATGATTTATAGGCACGGCTCATAGAAGAAGAAGAAGAAGAAGAAGAAGAAGAAGAGGAGGAGGAAGAGGAGTGGATATTGGGAGGGAAGGAAAAGGAGGAGGTGAAATATTAAAAAGATAGAAGAAGGCGGAAATAAAGGAATTGGAGAAGGATAAGGAGGGGATGCGCAGTTGGCTCAGCGGTCCGCGCAACGAGAAAACAGCTGTAGTAGTCAATATTAAGCCAAAACATTGCAACCCAGGCAGGCAGTGGTTCCAAGCCCTTTGACGGCCTGCAATGCCGAAAACAAAAAATACGGTAACCCTACTACTACATTACATTATTATTGCTTTAGGTCCAGCGGACTCTTCCGAGCCAAATCAGGACCGGACAACCCCCGATCCGCGTAAAAGATCTGCTGAAACAACCCTAGTGGTAAAACCGAAAGTTCTCCACTATCCAGTCACTTTACAATAAAGACATCCCACGCAGGGGACGGCTGAGGGTTCACCCCAACTTATCGAACCCCCGTTTACAAAAACAAAATAGAATACAAACATCATTATAAATTATCAACAAAACACTTACATATAAAATGCCTACATTGCTAAATAATAACATCATAGGAAGCCCCAGTGACCACCTGGGAGAAAGCGTCCAATATTCCCAAGCTGATCCAACAGACCTCATAATACAGAATGTTGCTCTACAACATTCCGCTCTTTCCGTCTCAAAAACCCAATTGCCTTGTTGGATTCTTAAATTGCATGAAACCAAGTGAGGACACTATCCGGCGTCAACAAACGGTTCAAAAACATTGTCAAACGGTTCGTAAAAGACAGTTGACCTAGAAACTAATACAGTTTGACCTAATTCGTCCCCTAGAGGAGACGAAACTTACATTTTTCTATTTTCATGAGTTCACTGCAGTGAAATTGCGCTTTTTCCGTGACTATAGAGCTTGAAGCGTATAGAAAGCAGTGCTCTGAAGCATGGGAGCATGCTTTATTGCCTGTTGAGGCGACTAATAACGCATGCTTCTGATAGCGTTCGGCCAATGTGTATCGGGTGTACGTAACCTCAGCGCGGCAGCTTCTTCTTCTTCTTCTTCTTCTTCTTCTTATTCTTCTTATTCTTCTTCTTTATTATTCTTCTTATTCTTCTTATTATTATTATTATTATTATTATTATTATTATTATTATCTTCATTATTATTATTATTATTATCTTCATTATATTCCTATCCCGTAACTCGAAAGTCCTTGGGACACCACATGTGACCGTTTAACCAGCGTACTCAATTTTTCTCTGTTCTTAGCAACCCTCATGGTTTCGCTCAGTGTCAAGCCAGTCAATTCTCGAGTGTTATCCTCCCACCTCTTTTTCTGTCTGCCTCTTTTTCTGCTTCCTTGCACCGTGCCTTGCAGGATAGTTTCCGTTTCTTCACCACTGTGAGCATGTCATCGTATTGTCCAATGGCTTGCGTGATGGTCGGAGGACTTCGTCGTTGGTGATGTGCTGGGTATAGGAAATGCCCAGAAGTGTTCTGTAACGCCTTGTCTCCATGCTTTGTATTCTTCGGTGTACGTCTGCTGTGAGGGTCCATGTTTCGCAAGCGTATAGGAAGATGGAGATGACAAAGGAGCGCAGCAGTATTACCTTGGAATGTAGACTGATGATCCTGTCTTTCCAAATGGGCTTCAACCTTGTTAAGGCTGTAGTTGTTTGTGCAATTCTGGAGAGGACTTCCTGTCGGGACCCATTGTTTGAAACAATGGCTCCTAAATATTTGAAGCTATGCGCCGTGTTGAGGGATTGGCCTTGGACTTTGATGTCCATGTTGATGCCATTGGTGGTGTTGGTCATGATTTTTATTTTCTCTGCATTTATTTCCATTCCAAACGCTCTGGAGGCGGTGTCAAGCCTCTGCACCAGCTGTTCAAGTTCTTGTTCTTCTCCAGCGAATCCATCAATATCATCCGCTAAACGGAGGTTGGAGATTGTTCTTTGCTGACTGTGCCTTCGTGATCTGCAAGGGTATCTGACATGATGCGCGCCAGGAAGATGTTGAAGAGTGTTGGAGAGAGTAGGCATTCTTGACGCACGCCGATTGTTGTTCTGAACCAGATCCTGATGGCGTTGTTGTGGAGGACTGCATTGAAAGCATTGTCATACAACCTTTTGGTGACTTCAGTAATGTTAGGGCTGATATGAAGTGTACAAACACATGATATACATGTAGTTGATGTTGGTGCTGTAGGTATTTTTCGCAGATTTATTATTATTATTATTATTATTATTATTATTATTATTATTATTATTATTATTATTATTATTATTATTATTATTATTATTATTATTATTATTATTATTATTATTTTTATTATTATTATTATTATTATTATTATTATTATTATTATTATTATTATTATTATTATTGTTACTACTATTATAATTATTACTATAATAATAATAATAATTATTATTATTATTATTATTATTGTTATTATTATTATTATTATTATTATTATTAGTATTAGTAGTAGTAGTAATAGTAGTAGTAGTAGTAATAGTAGTAGTAATAGTAGTAGTAGTAATAGTAGTAGTAGTAGTAGTAGTGGTAGTAGTAGTAGTGATATGGTTATTTTTAATATTATTTGCATTATTGTTTTTGCTATTATTATTATTATTATTATTATTATTATTATTATTATTATTATTATTATTATTATTATTGTTATTGTTATTATTATTATTATTATTATTATTATTATTATTATTATTATTATTATTATTATTATTATTATTATTATTATTATTATTACTATTATTATTATTAAACAGGCAGTGGTTCGAAGCCCGGGTTGAAATTCGGGAATAGAATGTTAAAAAGATGGGAAAAAAAGCTATGACCGTGAGACACTGCGCCTTTAATCCTTCGGATGAGAATATACACCGAGGTCTACTCTGTGGTCGGACGCATTCTATCTTACGGACTATAAAGATTTTGAGGCTCGTGGCCTATACGGGTGAGCGCCGGATATACAAATATACCCAGCACACACTAGGTCCTTTCTTCTCAGGGTTGATGCAGGTGTCTGGGCGTCAGACCAGGCGCCCAAAGGCTGCAAGTGGGCGTCTCGGGCGGCTTGAATTAGATCCTATGCCAGCGCCTTGAGCAGCCCTTGAGCTGGAAAATCGCAGTATATAGGAACGATTAAATAAAATAAATAAATAAAGAGGAATAATACAAGAAGAAAGAGGAGGAAAAAAAGAAGAAGCAGTAGAAGATGATGACGATGACAATAATGATGATGGAATAATGACGATGATAATGATGATGATTATAACGATGATGATGATGATAATGATGATGATGATGATGTTGATGATGATGATGATGATGATGATGATGATGATGATGATGATGATGATGATGATGATGATGATGATGATGATGATGGTGATGGTGATGATGTTAATGAAAAATGCGAAGAAGAGAAGGTGGAGATCGAGGGATTGAGAAATAGAGAAAGCAAGAAGAACTTCCGAAAAGTGAGAACTTACTCGAAGGAAAATTTCTTACCGTTCACTCAATCGCCACCATCAAATTCGTTTGCACCAGGGTGACCATCCGATAACGGCGACATTTTGTGTGGAATTTTATGTCCCCTCATTCGCCCCGCCAGTTCTTCAAGTTCAGACACTGACACTGTAGCGACAGCTAAGACCTGGAACTCTGCAGGCCACTGATAGGACTATTAATAATAGTCGGAAGGATAGGATCAAATCTGTCATTTTTCTTGCCAAGTTCGAAACTAGGTAACAGCAACAGCAGCAACAACAACAGCAACATCAACAAATCACAACCAAGCGCAATTCGCAGCAGTCTGTATGCACCAGAAAGGCATTAAAGAAAGCGGATCCTCGATCGCACAGCGGGAGATATAATAGTACACGGCCATTTGTATTGTACTATGTATTTCTTTTTTATGATGAGGTTTAGTGCATAATCTGTAGTTTGTGTAAATCCGCAGTGTTGTTAGTTCCCGAGCTGTTAGCACTGGAACTATTGTTTTTGGCTTTGT
>JBAHVR010000126.1:175000-250000 GCA_036898135.1 Oncomelania hupensis
GTGCTAGCATGTCCCGAGAACAGAGAAGAAGAAGAAATTCTCCCAATTCTCCGGGAAGAAGTTGAGGCAGCAGTGCAATCGCTAAAGAAAGGGAAGTTTGCGGGAGTGGACAACATACCCGCGGAACTGCTACAAGCAGGATGTGAAGCGATGACTGATGCCCTCACCATTATCTGTAACAAGATCTGGCAGAGTGGGGTGTGGCCTATACCATGGACCCAGTCGCTTGTCATCACTCTTCCCAAAAAAGGTAACCTTCAGGAGTGTGAAAATTACCGCACCATCAGCCTCATCAGCCATCCCAGCAAGGTCCTCCTGAAAATAATACTCAACGGGTTGAAACCCCAAGCTGAACAAATCATAGCTGAGGAACAAGCAGGATTCAGGGCAGGGCGAAGTACCACTGAACAGATTTTCAACCTCAGAATAATCTGTGAGAAATACCTACAGCACCAACAACATCTATATCATGTGTTCGTAGACTTCAAGAAGGCGTTTGACCGAGTCTGGCATGCAGCTCTATGGGCAACAATGAAAGTGTACAACATCAGCCCTAAAATTATTGAAGTCATCAAAAGCCTGTATGACAATTCTACCAGTGCAGTCCTCCACAAAAGCGCCATCGGGAACTGGTTCAGAACAACAATCGGTGTGCGTCAAGGATGCCTACTCTCTCCAACACTCTTCAACATCTTCCTAGAGCGCATCATGTCAGATGCTCTTGCAGATCATGAAGGCACAGTCAGCATAGGGGGTAGAGCAATCTCCAATCTTCGTTTTGCTGATGACATTGATGGATTGGCTGGAGAGGAACAAGAACGTGAACAGCTGGTACAGAGGCTTGACACCACTTCCAGAGCTTATGGAATGGAAATAAGTGCAGAGAAGACCAAAATGATGACCAACAACACCAATGGCATCAACACGGACATCAAAGTCCAAGGCCAATCCCTCAACACAGCGCATAGCTTCAAATATGTGCAGAGGTATTAGCTCAAATGATTCTTCAGAATAAGGACGTTAAAGGAATAAAGATAGGAGAAAAGGAAACCGTTATTTCTCAATTTGCAGACGACACAACTTTCTTCTTAGATGGCACTAGAGAGTCCTTCCAGGCTTGTGTTGACACTCTGAAAACGTTTGCTCGTATCTCTGGTCTTAATATAAACTATGATAAGTCCGCTGTTGTGTGGATAGGCTCGGCTAAAAACTCAAACGCGAGATACATGACTGAAATTAATTTTGTCTGGAATCCTCTTGTGTTTAAGGTATTAGGGATTGTTTTTTCAGTTAATATAAAAAACATTGTAAGATTAAATTTTGAAAACAAGTTAACAGAAATTGAAAGAATTATTGCGATATGGTCAAAAAGAAATTTAACTCCGTTTGGTAAGATTGCTGTAATAAAAAGTCAAATACTCTCAAAATTAACATATTTATTTACTAATATTCCAGACCCAAGCGAAAGTTTTTTAAGTGAACTAGCAAAGCTGTTATATTCTTTTCTGTGGAACGGTAAAACAGATAAAATAAAAAGGAAAATTGCGAGTCAAGCGTACGAAAGTGGTGGTTTGAAAATGACAGATGTAAGAGCTTTCCTGTGTGCCCTAAAAGTTTCTTGGCTTAAAAGAATTTTGCTCTCGGAGGGGAAAATAAGTCACATTTTGCTTATGCAATGTCCATTGTTGAAACATTGTCTTCATTTTGGTAGTAATTTTTTTGAAGTTGCGATGCAACATATAAAAAATCCTTTCTGGAGGGATGTTTTCAAACATTGTAAAAATGTTGTGATAAAATGTGCTCCTGTCACAGAAAGGGATTTTGTTAATGAACCATTGTTTTTTAACATAAACATTCGTAGAGAAAGTAAAACAGTGTTTCTACAAAATTGGCTTGTTGCAGGAGTGACACAAGTCGGTCATCTCTTATTGTTAAATAGATTTATGACACACGAAGAATTTATCACAAAATACAATAGTGAGTGTAACTTTTTATTGTATCAAGGTGTGGTTCATGCAGTGAAAGAATACCAGCGCAAGATGAATTTTACAGACTTAGAAAATGTTGTAACGTCTAAGCCAGTGTGGTGGAACACTTGTGTAAAGGGTGTGAAGTCTGTTTACTCTTGTATTATTAGTAACACTGAAATACCAAAAAGTATTGATAAATGGAGCAGATTTTTTGATACTGAGATAAATGTCAAGAAATTGTTTAATAAACTTAAAAAGACAACAAATGATACCACACTACGTTGGTTTCAGTATAAAATCCTTTACAGGATTCTGCCGACAGGAAGATTTTTATATATGCGTAAGCTAGTTGATTGTCCAGCGTGTTGTTTTTGTAACAGTGCTGAAGAAACACTGCCACATCTTTTTTGGGAATGTAACATAATAAGAGATTTTTGGTTTGATGTACAAGTGTGGCTGCAGTCAAAGTTTCAGCATTGTAGTAATGTACGATTCGACTTGGAATTGGTCATCTTCGGCTGTAAGGATCATTTGTACACTGATAGAATATTTGATCTGATTTTGCTCCTTGCCAAGTACCACATTTTCGTTTGTAAACTTAAGGGCACAAAGCCAAATATCAATGTATTGAAGAGTATTGTAAAAGATTCGTATGTTGTTGATAAATATTATGCTAATGTTAATGGTGGTCGCTGGATTGACGACTGGCAACAATACGCTCCATATCTGTAAATCCTTTTTATTATTATCATTAATATTAGTATTTTTTATGCAAGATACCGGAAATTGTAATAGAATTTGCCAACCCAACCCTCCCCCCCTCTCTTACCCCCTGCCTCATTCGTTTAACCCTTTTCGATTTCTTTCTACTTAGCATCTGTCTCCTTGTGTGTGCGTGTGTGTGTACGCGTGCATGCGTGTACAAGTGTATATGTATACTATATTATAAAAAAAACTAAAAAGAGATCACCATTGTTGATGGTACTTTCTATGTTAACTATACAATGACTGTACATGTATTATGAATGTAGACAAACTACATTTGTGGAAAATATTAAGTTTTTTGATTGTCATTACTATGCATAAGATATGTGGATTTACTGTGCATTGTATGGTTAATGAAAAGAAGGATGAGCGTGCTCTCCCTAAAAGAAAAAAAAAAAAAAAAAATATTTAGGAGCCATTGTGTCAGACAATGGGTCCCGACAGGAAGTCCTCTCCAGGATCGCACAAACAACTCCTGCCCTTACAATGTTGAAGCCCATGTGGAAAGACAGGACCATCAGTCTACATTCCAAAGTAAGACTGCTGCGCTCCCTTGTCATCTCCATCTTCCTATATGCTCGCGAAGCATGGACCCTCACAGCAGATCTCCAACGAAGAATACAAAGCATGGAGATGAGGTGCTACAGAAGACTTCTGGGCATTTCCTATACCCAACACATCACCAACGACGAAGTCCGACAGACCATCACACAAGCCATTGGACAACACGATGACCTGCTGACAGTGGTGAACAAACGGAAACTCCGATGGTATGGCCACGTCACCAGATCATCAGGCCTTGCAAAGACTAATCTGCAAGGCACAGTGCAAGTGTGATAGTCTGTCGGACTTCGTCATTGATGATGTGCTGGGTTTAGGAAATGCCCAGAAGTTTTTTGTAGCACCTCATTTTCATGCTTTGTATTCTTCGTTGTAGGTCTGCTGTAATAGTAATCGTAATAATAATAATAATAATAATAATAATAATAATAATAAGAAGAAGAAGAAGAAGAAGAAGAAGAAGAAGAAGAAGAAGAAGAAGAAGAAGAAGAAGAAGATCTGCCAATACTTTTGGAAAATAAAAAATCTTATTTTTCGGCAATGTATATTTGGAAATATATTTGAATGTCTTGCCTTAAAAAAAAAATTAACGAATTAACACCACTCCGACTATTTCGTAAAATCGAATGCTGTTGGTTAATGTTTAATGTAAAGACCACGCAACAGTGGGTTTACTGTTTATGTAGTTGTTTATTTAGTCTGGCTCTGTGTGTAGACAAAGCTACATGTTTAGTGGAAATACGTAACTTACAGATACGATGGTATGTAGACTAACGGGAGGCTATAGAACTATGAATAGAATCGTTCTTAGTTGGCTCTTTACTAATCTAAAGATCTGTTCAAGATTGGTTGAAACCAAGTTCTAACTCAAGCACCAAGTTCTAACTCAAACCGCCGAAGGCTCCAACTAAGCGGCCGAGGGAAAATAGAACATGGGGCCAGCTGGGTTTGTTTATGCATGTGGCGTTCAAACATGTAGGACACGAGCGTCAGGGTTTTTAAAATCCCTGTGATGTTCTCCCTGGTCGATGTTTTCACAGATGTTTGTGTGACAGTCCTGGAAACAGAGGGTTGACCCACTTTTACCTCGGAGATCCTATTCGTACTTTGAAATTAATTGGAGCATGGTGACGTATCTTTAAAAAATACGCAGAATGTGTGACCTGCGCACGCCCAATTGTTTTTTTTGTTTGGGTTTTTTTACGTAATAACCTGGTTTTTTGTTAAGCTTCGACACTCGACTTCTGTGCACGTAGGTTTCAGTCCACATCACGTATGGTGCAAATGTTCTGAGCAGGAATCGAATCTTGTATTTTTATTTGTATTATATTATAATTATATATAACACAATATAATATGTTGGCATTTGTGAATTGACGCTCCTACCTAGGAGATTCTGGTTGCAAGGTACATCTTGACAAATTAATCAACCAGTAATTTTGAAGACTAGAAAGCGGCCCGCGTGCGTTCAATCTTCATTCCAAGAGCACAAGAGCCGTTCGTTAACATTCGCCATCATGCCTTTAGTGTCCATGATTTCCATCACTTTCGTTTTGGCTTTGGCCTTCGTTGGTGTCTCGGGCGTTCTGGTACCTGCGGAGCGGGCCCCTCGCGATCCAGCGCTTGATGACCTCAAGTTCACAGACCACATCGTTTTAGAGGCCAGAACCAGATCCAAACTGGAATGCGGTCGACTTTGTGTCAGCACCTTTCGCTGTATTGCTTTCACCTGGTATGGTGGCGACCAATGTCGTGGTCATAAAGTTCTAATGACAACGAGCAGCTTAAATATTGCGTCAGCTGGAGCCAGAACGTACATGTTTTCAGGTAGGTGCCCTCCTTGCCATATTATTCATATGTTTGCTTTTAAATGCGATTACTGATACATGCACTGATACAAACGACGATTTTAGATATGTTGATGAGGAGGAGAAGGAGGAAGGGGAGTAAGAGGAGGAGGATAGGAAGGAGGGAGAACAGTTTTATGACGATGGTTGGACTTCGACCAAAATTGATAGGAACATTATCTTGGTGAGCGGCTGCAGTCTCTCGTACAATAACATTTGCTCTAACCAAAAGGTCAAGGTCGCTGGGACCACATTGTTGCTAAACACGTTTTGTTCAATATCTCACAAACGGCTGAACCGATGTTATTGATTTTTGGTATATAGGTACTTCAACTAAATGGCCAGTCATACAGTAGCGGTCCGGTTGTCAGTTATTTTGTCGGTTGGTTGGTTCGTTGCTCCAAATGTCATTAAAACAACAACAACAGCAACAACAACAACAAGAAGTGTTGCTATATATAAAGAATGACTAATCCGAGTTTGATTATATGTATTATGCAGGTACATTAACCATCTCTTAAGCCTTTATGTCGCTGAGTTCAGTTGTGTTTTAAAAGAATTATTTCAAAACTAATATTTTTTTGTTTACGCTTTATCCTAAAATTGCTTAAATTAATGTTGATAATATTTTGCAAACAGTTTAGATAGTGGCTGTCCATCATTCATTTCGTTCATTTGGCTTCTTTAGGATAACGGCAAGTCACAACATTGCCTGGACTATTCACTTTTTTGAAAATGGCTGATGTGTGTAAGTGTCTGAACAGACACTGAAATGGCTTGACGTCTTGTTTCTTGATGTGTTCAATTTATTTGCTTTCTTATAAAAACCCCGTTAGCTCAGTGATTTACTCGAAAGTCAGGCGATAACATTGTAGCTTGTACAGGCAGTGGTTGAAAGCCCGTTGACGGGGATGTAAAAAAAATACCACACACAACTACACAGGCGCGCGCGCGCGCACACACACACACACACACACACGCACACACATACACACACACAACTGAGACACTGCGCCCATACTCCTTCGAATGAGGTACAAACCGAAATCTAGTCTGTGCACGCACGCATTCCTTTGCATGAACTTTAAAAATCCTGACGCTCATGTCCTCTATGGGTGAGTGCCGGCTTTACAAATACACCCCGCACGCACTATACTAGGTCCTTTCTCCTCAGCTCCGGCCGCCCAGGATATTGTGCTTAGTCGTCTAGACGTCAGCATTGTGCATAGTCGTCTAGACGTCAGCATTGTGCATAGTCGTCTAGACGTCAGCATTGTGCATAGTCGTCTAGACGTCAGCATTGTGCATAGTCGTCTAGACGTCAGCATTGTGCATAGTCGTCTAGACGTCAGAGTACAGTAGGTGTCCAAAAGTTGCAAGTCGGCGCCTCGAGCACCTGGTGTTAGATTCTTTATCGGCCAGCGCCTTGAGTAGCTCTTACACAGCGGCTCTACCGAAGCTTTTCAGATTTTGAGGTCAGGTCAGCCAGGCTGGCTATAGATAGCTTCTCCGAGGCTTCCTTTCTCTGAAAGGGAGGTGCCGGCAAGCTATAAATAGCCTGCAGCTTGCGAAACGCGGAAGCACTGAACAGTGCTGCTCCGATAGTAATTGAGCTGGAGTGCTTAAGCTGGAAGGGCGCTACATGTCCTGTGGTTGTCTTCAGTGGGCAGTGTCTATGACAGTTCGTAGTACAGTATTATTATTATTATAATAATTATTATGATAATTATTATGATTATGATTATGATTATTATTATTATTATTATTATTATTATTATTATTATTATTATTATTATTATTATTATTATTATTATTATTATTATTATTATTATTATTAGTTTTATTATTATTAGTTTGGTAGCTCAGTTCATAGCTAGTTTCCTATGCTTCGAACCCCGCGTGGGGAGAACTTTACATGATTTAGGTAGGCTTACAAGACTTTTCACGACGCCGAGGCTTTTCTCCGGGTACTTCGGTTTTTTTCCCTACCAGTCGATCTAAAAATTGCAAAAATAAACATTGATTTCTATTTTGACATTTGTAATAGCGATCTCTTCACATAGTCGCGCTTTGAGTTCTACTGAACAAACAGCGCATGATAAAATCCTGTATTATTATTATTATTATTATTATTATTATTATTATTATTATTATTATTATTATTATTATTATTATTATTAATATTATTATTATTATTATTATTATTATTATTATTATTATTATTATTATTATTACGGTGACGAAGAAGATGATGGAGAAGAAGATTGAGATCCTACTTCTGCTGCTGTTGCTGATAACGACGACGTCAAGGATGATGACGACAAAAACGATGATGATAACGACGACGTTGATGATAATGATGATGATGATGATGTCGATGATGATGATAATGATGACGATGATGATGATGATGATGATGATGATGATGATGATGATGATGATGGTGATGACGACGACGACGATGATGATGATGATGATGACGATGATGATGATGATGATGATGATGATGATGATGATGATGATGATGATGATGATGATGATGATGATGACAGAGCTGGGAACACTGGGACCAACAGAGTGCGTGACTGTGAACGACTGCCCCGTGAGAGTGAACCACTTGACGTGTTTCTACGGACAGTGTCTTTGCGAGCCTGGCTACTACCACTCCATCTCCGCCGGAACCTGCTTGGCACGTGAGTCACCCATTTCCTCTTAACCTCAGGAGGTGCAGTGAGCTGGGGATTGGAGTAATGTGTGTGTGTCTGTGTCTGTGTGTGTCGGTGGGCGTGTGTGTGTGTGTGTGTGTGTGTGTGTGTGATGATAGACTGTAGAAGGGAGTGAGAGAGGAGAAGCTTCATGGGGATGGACGGATGGGGGGCGATAGGGGTGGAGAAATGGGCGTAATTCGCGAACTGTTCCGCCTTCATTACAACGTTGTTAAAATAAACGGATTTGGATGTAGTACAGTTATCGAAATGTGCATGTACATGCTCATGCGCATGTGTATTTGTGTTTAAGAGTAGCTGCAGTCAGGGTTTTGGTCAGTGATTACGAAATATTTTGATGTAATGTCTTTTAACATAAAACTACCATGGGTAATAATATGCAGCACTACTCGTATAGGTCTAGGCTGATTGTCTCACATTCACATACGGACAGCGGTGGTCACAATCCGTCTTATTCACCCTGTTTATCTTACTTTTGCAGAGTGTCCCATGAGCAACAGGATGACGTCTTTCATCAAATATGTGGAATGGCGGATTGTAGATTTTAACTCGAAGGTTACTGCCAACTTGACGGTGACTCAGTGCAAAGCAAGCTGCATTCAGGAACCAGGCTGCGTCACCATCGAGCACAAAGACGTACAATTTCTCTCATGCAACCTTTCCAACTACACGGTCCTGGACGTGGACCCCAAGAAATGGGAACGTAACCTTTCCTACCCTTATGACTACTATCAGAGAGAATGTGCTTGACGCATGCACATCCATGCATGAAGCATCGGACTGCAGGCTGAGACCAATTTAGAAGCGCTTTGAGATACTCCCGGAGCTGGATAACAGCGCTATATAAGAACGGTTCATAATTCTGATGATAATAATAAGTCTGAAGTGTAAGTTTTATAGACACCAGTACGTACGAAAATCGAGGTACGTCTGTAGGTGAGATTCGTTTTAAATCTGTTAAACCGGAGTAGACGTAAATGTTTCCGCTTTCGTATTTCCATCAAGATAACATTTGGATTTTGTCGGTCGGTCCGTTGCACGCTGTATCTCATGAATCACTGAACGGACTAAACGTCAAAGGCACATGACAAAGGTTTGTGGCCAGCCTCCCGTGTCCTCATATTTGCTCTACCGTAAAGGTCAAGGTCGTTGGAGTCACTTTGTTGTTACATCTAAAAAACAGCTGGACCGATTTGTTTTAATGCAGGTACTTCAAATCAGGGCCAATCATTCAGTAGTAGTCCGGTTTCAGTCAGTTTGTTGCACGTTGGTCGGTTTGTCGCTTCTAATGTCATTTTTGATCAATGCACATGTTGCCTTATCACAAGAATGACTTCACCGATTTTGAATATATTCACTTATACAAATTTAATACTGGAAGCTAAGCATTTCATTTCAATCATTATTTGCACTTTTTCAAATGGTAACCATAAGGTCTCGATGGATCATTATTTTTTAGACACATTTTGATCTGTATCTATGACGGCCTTCTAGCACCAAAACCGAAAGTTATAAGTATCACGAGATAATTGGAACTAACACGCGTTCTGTTTAATTTGCAGAGATACCGGTAAACCACAGTGTTAATTAATAATTATCAGTATTTGCCACGCCTTCCTAGCGCCAAAACCTGATAATTACGAATATGGTCAAGGAATAATTACAATTAGGCCTATAATTAAAAAAATTACAAATGTCTTCTCGTGATCATGTTTAATTTCAGTTTTGGCTCTAGCAATCCGTCTGGAAATGCACCAAAACCGAAAATTGTAATTTTCACTTGATAATTACAATTTGAAAGAGTTAATTGTAAAGTACCATTATCACTAATACATGTAAATGCAAAGTTTGGCGCTAGTAAAACGCCTTAGCCAGTAGCCATGATCACGTACACATTGAAATTATCAAGTGAAAATTGTAAATATTCTGTGATAATTAACATTTTCGGTTTTGGCGCATTTCTAGGCCGATTGCCAGAGCCAAAACTGAAAATTAAAAATGATCCTATTTGTAATTTTGCAATGATACTTTTAATTATCCCTTGATAATCGTAATTATTCCATGATATTTGTAATGATCTCATACTATTTGTAATAATCACGTTTTGGCGCTAGTAGGCCGTCATATGTATCTCTATGGCTGTACCGATTTTAAAGTTTATTTCCAGCTATTGTGTATTCAGTAGTCCTTAAGGGTTAGCGGATGTACAGCCCTTCTTTTGCCGTTCAACTGCCAAAGGCAACGAGTTAAATACAAATCCCGAACTGTAAGAGTAACGATAGCATCCTTGCTTTACACATGTATATATCCCATCTCTTCACTTTTGCTTGTGTGTGTGTGTGTGTGTGGGTGTGTGTGGGTGGGGGTGAGCTTGTGTGTGTGTGTTTGTGTGTGCATACATATACACACTAACACACACACAAACACACTCACACCATATATACACAAACACACACACGATACCCACAACAGGATCTTGTCTCCGCGCGCACAGGCTTCCTACTTTTACTTAAACAAGTACCACGTCCCGACCCCAACCTATCCATATACGCAAACATGCACGCGCTCATACATGGCATAATGATTATATCTTTTTTTAAACTATTATCTCGCATTATTAGGAGTAATGTGCTTTTCTCTTCTTCTGGAAATACTTTGAAATTGTCGGGAATCAAAACAAGCCAAATGTATGTCTGGTTGTTGGTTGGTCCGTTGCACGCTATATTTGCATAAGCACAGTCTTGTGTGGTATTCTTGTTTATACTTTCTTAAAGGTCAAGATCGATAGGATTAAGCATTTTATGAACCTGTTTTACGCCGTATCTCAAACCTGTTTCAAACAGGTTAGCTTGCAGATAGCTCAAGTAGTAGCCAATCGTTCCATGTTTTCATTTGGCTTCTTTAAGATAAATCTGATACAGAACAGGCACACGAAAATGAAGACGCTTTCAAGAATGCTGGCTTTCAGCAGTGAGTGCGAGTGTCTGGAAACACCTTTGAATTTTTTGCCATCTTGGTGTTGCTTTTCTTTCCTCCCGCCTGTTAATGATGAATTATGTATTGCTGGTTCTGTTGAGCACTTCACCGTTCCCGGTAATGTCTTTGTGGTTATGAAGAACAAAATGGGAATAAAATAAACTAAAGGTTATTTCGGGTGCTTTTCTTTGTATGATGATGATAATGATGTTGTTGTTGATGATGATGATGATGATGATGATGATGATGATGATGATGATGATGATGATGATGATGATGACGATGGTGGTGGTGGTAGTGGTGTACCTGTCGTAGGCGACGTCTAACTGGAAGTTATCTCCTGCGTATTTTTGTGTAAACAGTGTTTGCTTTGTCGATTAATTGATCAAATATAGACCAGTTTTTCCTTTAATCTAAAAAAAACCCCTAAAAGCCACAGTGTTCTCCATTCATAATAAATTAATGGCGTACGCGATCCATTGCAAGGGCTTTCTCATTGTTCAATGGCCAAACATTGAATGCAGACCGTTTGTGAGGGCTGACAGAAGTCTCACTCAGAATATTCCATTCAGGCTGTACGGAATGATTGGCCACAGTTTGAGCTAAATGCAAGCTATGGAAAAATCAACAGTGACATCCAAAAAGGCATGCGCATCGCAATGGAGAACCGGATAGGAAATCAATGCCAGGAAATAGAGAACAGTCTGAAGGAGAACAACAGCAAGAAGGCCTACCAGACTGTGAATCGGCTGACAAGTGTTAAACAGCCCAAGATCTCCACGATCCAAAACAATACTGGCATATGCCTTACAGAAGAACAAGAAGTATTGGATAGATGGATAGAGTACTGCTCTGACCTTTACAATCACACACCAAATGGAGACCCAACAGTTCTAGCATGTCATCAGAACAGAGAAGAAGAAGAAGAAGAAATCCATCAAATTCCCCGAGAAGACGTTGAGGCAGCAGTGCAATCACTGAAGAAAGGGAAGTCAGTGGGAGTGGACAACATACCCGCAGAATTGCTTCAAGCAGTAGGAGAAGCGATAAATGACGCCTTCACCATTATCTGTAACAACATCTGGCAGAGAATGGAGTGGCCTACACATGGACCCACTCGCTTGACATCACTCTTCTCTAAAAGGGTAACCTTCAGGAGTGTAAAAATTACCGCACCATCAGCCTCATCTGCCACCCCAACAAGGTCCTCCTAAAAATAATACTCAACAGGTTGAAACTCCAAGCTGAACAAATCATAGCTGAAGAAAATGCAGGATTCAGGCAGGAAGAGGTACCACTGAAAAGATATTCAATCTCAGAATAATCTGCGAGAAATACCTACAGCACCAACAACATCTATATCATGTGTTTGTAGACTTCAAGAAAGGGTTTGACCGAGTCTGGCATGCAGCATTGTGGGCAACCATGAGAGCGTGCAACATCAGCTCTAAAATGATTGAAGTCATCAAAAACTTGTATGACAAGGCTACCAGTGCAGTCCTCCACAACAGCTCCATCGGAAACTGGTTCAGAACAACAATCGGTGTGCATCAAGGATGCCTACTCTCTCCGACACTCTTCAACATCTTCCTAGAGCGCATCATGTCAGATGCCCTTGTAGATCACGAAGGCACAGTCAGCAAAGTGGGTAGAGCAATCTCCAACCTTCGTTTTGCGGATGACATTGGTGGATTGGTTGAACAGCTGGTACAGAGGCCTGACACTTTTTTTGGTTGCAGTTTATTATCCCTTTTTTTCGGGAAACTCTGGGCCGCCTCCCCTGGGGAAGGCGTAGTCGCAGCCTGTGGCGCGCCAAAACCCAACCTACCTAA
This sequence comes from Oncomelania hupensis, assembly GCA_036898135.1. Taxonomy (NCBI): domain Eukaryota; kingdom Metazoa; phylum Mollusca; class Gastropoda; order Littorinimorpha; family Pomatiopsidae; genus Oncomelania; species Oncomelania hupensis. The sequence goes on from JBAHVR010000126.1 coordinate 187,678, forward strand.
CATTATTTTGTAATTTTTGAAATTTTGCTGGGGGAGCAAACCGGAGTACCCGGAGAAAACCCCCGAGACGATGCTCGTACATGTATATAGGCATTCTATAGAATGCTGGATTTCACACATTGCCGGTAACATCTATATATATCAACGTCCGTTTAGTGGTTCTTGAAATATGGTTTCCATCAGTCCGACATCTTGCTCGTTTTCATTTTCCCCCGGCTATTTCAACACACACACACATACACACACACGCACGCACGCACACACACCCTCACTCACTCACACACACAAACACACACACACACTCACCCACCCACCCACACACAAACCTGTCCATGCAACAACGGGTAAAGCCAATAAATAGGTTTGCATGTTCAATACTAAATCAAATGAACCTATAAACATGGCAACATCAGAAGGATATGGAATTAATCAGAGGACTGCAAGCATTTAACATTTACAATAATGATAAACAAATATGTGAATAAGCCGAAAGCACACTAATTTGTGTAGTTTTTTTAGTTCTGTATGGGAACTAGGCTTATTGTTTAGTTCTTCTGAACAAGAGTTTAGCTAAAACAAATTGCATTCTGTCGTTTTTCTTTCTTTTAATTTTTATTTTTAATTAATTTATTTTTAAATTTTTGGTCGACATTATTATTTATTTGTTTTTCAATATTTTAGCCATCAAAAGGAATTTTGATTTTGAGCTTGGTCTTCATTTTGACGACGAAATCAAAATATCCCTTAAATGCCACCGAGGTGCTTAACCACAAAAAGCCGGAGGTCGTGGTAGTGTGTTTTAAATGGTCATTTAAAACTGACAACCAACCAAAACAAGATTGCAAGAAATTTAATTGCATTTCCACACACACACACACACACACACACACGCACACTCCCCGCCACACACACACACACATAACTCAAACCCAGCAGTTTCGAAAGTGTTAATTCTTCTTTTGTGACCCTGTTCTGTCTCTCGGTTTCATCCTCCAGAAGCATTTCGAACTAAAAAGTATTACAACCTACTATGACAATTTTGGAATACAGTGCCAGGGTGGACATAAGTCACTTTGACGTTTTAAGAAGTGCATATATAAATAATATAAAAGACTGAGCATAGAAAAGAAAAGAAAAGAAAACAAACCCCACATTACGAGGTAAAATTATGTTGGTTTTTTTTTTTTTTAGAGTATCAAAAAAATGGCATTTTAAGAAGAACAGTGCAATACCGCAATACCGACCGACCGTCCAACTGACCTACCAATGGACTGCCACAGGATGATTATAGTTGAAATACATATATACCAGCAATAATCAAATTCGGCAAAGAAGTTTTGGGCACGTAGAGAAAAAAGTGTTTAAGATAGATCTAAAACGACGACACTATAAGGTGGCCATAATGCCAGATAATATTCCTAAGAAGTTTGAACGAAATCGGTGGGTTAGGTTTGAGATATGGCAATGATCGGACCAACCGCAAGACAGACAGACCATCGTACAAACACACATTTCACTCGTTTTGGTTCTTGATTATTTCAAAGTATTTCCAAAGATTATTCGGAAAAAAAGACACCCATAGAAAATGTTGCGCAACAATTATTTATTTAAAGGGCAGACGGATCCTTTTAGAATTCACAGTAAACATTGTTCTGTTGAAGAAAAATAAAATAAAGATAAACTTACAACAAAAAATATTCTGTCAAAAGTATAGTTTTTGAAATAGATAAATAAAAAAAAATACCCTTGTTTATGTGCCTATAGTATTAGCTTACGACATTTTGGCTAACAATAGCATCGCCGTTTCTAATTATGAATAACATGGCGGTGCGGTTAATAATAAAACATGGTGACAGAGCTCATCCGTCGAATTGTAACTTTACAAAAGGTCGGTAATAGAGAATGCTGTTTCGAACAAACTCTTCGTTGGAATAACTGCTGGGAGTGTCGCAGGCCAGCCAGCTTCATAACAATAGCAACATATCGCTAATGGCTGGTCTGGCCATGGTGTTTTGGAAAATGGAGAACAGAGATCCAGAACTAATACTTTAGCGCTGGTTTTAAGCAAAAACAGCCCACTGCATAATTTTAAAAAAAAATGAAATTATAACAATGACTGTTGAGAATAAAATTATTTACGCTTAAAATAAACAAATCCTTCAAACTGGGCACATTTAACCTCTGTTTCTCTGGTGAGGGATGTTTTCCTATGTATTGCATAATCCTATCCTATCCTATCCCGTAACTCGAAAGTCGTTGGGGTACCACAGATGATCATTTAGCCAGCTTGCTCAATTTTTCTCTGTTTTTAGCAACCACCATGGCTTCGCTCAGTATCAAGCCAGTCCATTCTCGAATGTTGTCCTCCCACCTCTGTTTCTGTCTCTCTCTTCTTCTACCTCCTTGCACCGTGCCTTGCAGGATGGTCTTTTCAAGGCCTGATGCTATGGTGACGTGGCCATACCTTCGAAGTTTCCGTTTATTCACCACTGTGAGCATGTCATGGTGTTGTCCAGTGGCTTGGTCTGTGGGACTTCGTCATTGATGATGTGCTGGGTTTAGGAAATGCCCAGAAGTCTTCTGTAGCACCTCATTTCCATGCTTTGTAATCTTCGTTGTCTGGTCAGGTCTGCTGTAATAATAATAATAATAATAATAATAATAATAATAATAATAATAATAATAATAATAATAATAATAAGAAGAAGAAGAAGAAGAAGAAGAAGAAGAAGAAGAAAAACATCTGCAAATGTTTTGGGAAAATAAAAAAATCTTTTTTTTTGTCGGCAATGTATATTTATGAGTGTCTAGAAATATATTTAAATGTCTTGCCGTAAACAGAAATTAACGAATGAACACCCCTCCGACTATTTCGTAAAATCGAATGCTGTTGGTTAATGTTTAATGTAAAGAACCCGCAATAGTGCTGCCGTGATTTGACAAAACCGAGTAAGTCCACCTAAGGTCGAAAATGAGTTTTTTACGCCATCAAACTTGCAAGAGAATGACGCATCTTACATGTAAAAATCAAATCCGAACTATGTTTGGAGATATCATAGAGTAAGTCCTTGTTAAAAAACATTTAAGTGGGGGAATAAACTAATAAAACCAAGCAAGTCCCCTGCGATTTTGTTTCGGCGATCCTCTGGCTGATGCTCGAGTTGGCATGATGACGTCATCTTCTACAATAACCTGACAAAGAAAAGTAAGTCCTCCCGACCAATGAGAAAGTGTCTTAAGATGAAATGGACCAGTGAGAATCCATGTTACTGCTGCTGTGCAATATTATTTTCCTGTGAAAAAGATGGCGAAATTTGAGACAGCAAAGGACGTGTTCGGCTTTTGGAAAAAGAGTTTTCTTCATGTACTTTCCTGCCCACCATGAAGGATCCTGTGGATCTTCCGCCTACGCGGCAACTTTCCACGAGGTGTGGAAACAAACAAATAAACTATCCTATCCTATCCTATCCTGTCCCGTAACCCTGAGGTCGTAGGGGCACCACAGATGATCGTTTATCGTCTGATACAATGGCTCCTAAATATTTGAAGCTATGCACTGTGTTGAGGGATTGGCCTTGGACTTTGATGTCCGTGTTGATGCCATTGGTGTTGTTGGTCATCATTTTGGTCTTCTCTGCACTAATTTCCATTCCATAGGCTCTGGAGGTGATGTCAAGCCTCTCTACCAGCTGTTCAAGTTCTTGTTCCTCTCCAGCCAATCCATCAATGTCATCCGCAAAACGACGAATGGAGATTGCTCTACCCCCTATGCTGACTGTGCCTTCGTGATCTGCAAGAGCATCTGACATGATGCGCTCCGGGAAGATGTTGAAGAGTGTTGGAGAGAGTAGGCATCCTTGACGCACACCGATTGTTGTTCTGATCCAGTTCCCGATGGCGCTGTTGTGGAGGACTTTATGAGTGTCTAGAAATATATTTGAATGTCTTGCCGTAAACAGAAATTAACGAATGAACACCCCTCCGACTATTTCGTAAAATCGAATGCTGTTGGTTAATGTTTAATGTAATACAGGCTTTTGATGACTTCAACAATTTTAGGGCTGATGTTGTACACTTTCATTGTTGCCCATAGAGCTGCATGCCAGACTCGGTCAAACGTTTTCTTGAAGTCTATGAACACATGATATAGATGTTGTTGGTGCTGTAGGTATTTCTCACAGATTATTCTGAGGTTGGAAATCTGTTCAGTGGTACTTCGCCCTACCCTGAATCCTGCTTGTTCTTCAGCTATGATTTGTTCAGCTTGGGGTTTCAACCTGTTGAGTATTATTTTCAGGAAGACCTTGCTGGGATGGATGATGAGGCTGACGGTGCGGTGATTTTCACACTCCTAAAAGTTACCTTTTTTGGGAAGAGTGATGACAAGCGACTGGGCCCATGGTATAGGCCACTCTTCACTCTGCCAGATCTTGTTACAGATAATGGTGAGGGCATCAATCATCGCTTCTCCTCCTGCTTGTAGCAGTTCCGCGGGTATGTTGTCCACTCCCGCTGACTTCCCTTTCTTTAGGGATTGCACTGCTGCCTCAACTTCTTCCCGGAGAATTGGGAGGATTTCTTCTTCTCTGTTCTGGGGACATGCTAGAACTGATGGGTCTCCATTTGGTGTATGGTTGTAAAGGTCAGAGCAGTACTCTGTCCATCTGTCCAAGACTTCTTGTTCATCTGTAAGCCATATGCCAGACTTGCTTTGGATCGTGGAGACCTTGGGCTGTTTGACACTTATCCGCCGCTTTACAGTCTGGTAGGCCTTCTTGCTGTTGTTCTTTTTCAGACTGTTCTCTATTTCCTGGCATTGATCTTCTATCCAGTTCTCCTTTGCTGTGCGCATGCCTTTTCGGATGTCATTGTTGATTTTTCGGTAGACATCAGCTCCCTGTGAGTTGTTTTTTTATTTTTATCTCTCTTCGTTTATCACACAGATCCAAAAGTTCAGGTGTGATCCACGTCTTTTTCTTTGGTCGGTGCTTGCCAAGGATCTCAGTGGCGGCATCTGTCACAGCTGAGTTGAAGGTGGTGGTCATGGTGTTGACATCTACTTCACCAGCCCCCAAAATGAGCAGTGGTGCAAATTTCCCTCCAATTATGGCCTGAAATAGTTCTGCTACCTCCGGGTCTTGCAGTTTGTCCAAGTCGAACTTCAATCTAGTGCACTTTGCTGTATTTACTCTCTTCAAGTGGAGCCGGAAAGACATCATCAAGAGATCGTGGTCACTTCCGATGTCTGCTCCTGGAAAAGTGCGTGTCCTGCCAATGTTGATGCTTGATCTGAAGCGTTTCTTGACCATGATGTAGTCTATTTGGTTGTGATGCTCACTCCCCCCCCCCCCCCCCGGACTGTGCCATGTCCATCGTCTGGAGTTTTTGTGGAGACCAAGCGTGTTTGCCAGTACCAGATTGTTGTGTCTGGCAAACTTCAAGAATCTCAGACCCCTGTCATTTGTCTCGTTGTTGCAGTGGGGTCCACATGTGTCTCCCCAGTTGTGGTGCGCATCTTGGCCAACCTTGGCATTCCAGTCGCCTTGCACTATGACTATGTCCTTCTTCGGCACGTGGTCAAGGACCGCCTGTAGATTTTCATAAAAATCCTCCACTTCGCTGTCGTCATAGTCTGATGTTGGGGCATAGGGCTGGATGATGGTGATGTTGAAAGGGGCTGCTCTCAGGCGGATGGTAATGAGTCTACTGGAGACTGGGCGGCAACCCATGACAGTGGCTAGAATGTTCTTGTGGACCAACAATCCAACGCCGTGTTCGTGCCTGTCATCTCTACCGCTGAAATAGAGCTTTTGGCCTTTGTCGGTCGTTGTTTCACCTAGGCCTTTCCAGCGCAGTTCGCTGATGCCTAGAACGTTCCATTGATAGTGGTCCAACTCGTGGGCCAGTTCTTCTAATTTTCCTTCCGCAGTTAGGGTCCTGACATTCCAGGTTCCTATCACGGTGTTGTTTCTCGTGCGGATCTTGCTAAATTGTCCATCAGTAGCATACTTAACGCCTCCGTACTTTGGACAACGGAAGGCGCGGTCCTTAAGCCGGGCGACGACCGATCCGGTATGGAATTAGTGGATAGTGTCATCATGCATGTAGTGTGTCTTGGGCAAAAAAAGACCTGGCGGTGCCCAATCCTCTCCAGGCTGTTGGCCACAGCCGAAATCCACGAATACAGTGTGGCTCGCCTTGGCCCTGAGCACGTAGTCGTTGAACCTGTAGTAACGTGAGGTTCCTCGCCCTGGCCGGTGACTTCTGTGTAGAAGACTTTCGCCCAGTGATGCCGTGTTAACATTACCCCTGTTAGTCGCCTCGTACGACACGCCGGGAAACGTTGGGTCTATTCTATTCAGTGCCCGAACCCACAAATAAACAGCAACAAATATATTACAGACACACAACAAGGGCAACAAAATACAAGACATACAGGTGGTGTAAAGGCAGGAAGATCGCTACAATAGGAAACTGAAAGGAAAATAGTTTTGTATTTTTAAAATTAAATTGGCTGCATCTAATATTATTTTGAAGGGAGGGAGGAAGCCGGAGTACCCGGAGAGAACCCTTGGTGACCCATAAAGTCTCATAAGAATCACACATTTTTGCCCCGTGCGGAGCTCGAACCCGCGACCATCGGCATTGGACACCGGCGCCTACCCACTGCGCTACGGGCTACCCCATAACCATGACTCCTGCATACCAACCCAGGAATATTAAGTGAAGAATGGCTAAAAACAATAATAAACAGGGACACATATACACCCACTGTAACTGCCGCACCCACAACTTACAAAACCCAACTTATGTGACTCATCTCGTCAGACTTTTTAACAAAAAAACGAAACGGCCTATGGGACTTACTTGGTTTGGTGAATTTTGAAAACAAGGATTTACTTAATAATAAACTGACAAAACCAAGCGGATTTGAGTTACTTGGTTTTGTGATTTTTTTTAACAAGGATTTAATTCAATAATAAACTGACAAAACCAAGTGGGTGACTTGCTTGGTTTTGTCATGTTCTCAACAAAGACCTATCTCAAGAATAATCTGACAAAACAAAGCAAGTCCACAAATAGTCTTAAAACATCAAATCTATCAAACATTTCTTTAACATTCAAGGTATGCACTCTTAAATCGAGGAATTGCATTGTAATATGCCCTTAAACTTCCAGAAACGATCGCGTAATATAGCGCAACACGAAACGTCGATTTTCTCGAAAGTAGGTTTGTGGACTTGCTCGGTTTTGTCAGTTCACGGCAGAGTGGGTTTACTGTTTATGTAGTTGTTTATTCAGTCCGCGCTCTGACTCTCGGGATTCCAGACAATAAGCCTCGTTCGTACAAATATCCCATTAACATTTCTGGTACCTTTGTTTTTAAAACGATTTTGGGAGTATGTAGACAAAGCTACATGTTTAGTGGAAATACGTAACTTACAGATACGATGGTATGTAGACTAACGGGAGGCTATAGGATTATGAACAGAATCGTTCTTAGTTGGCTCTTTACTAATCTAAAGATCTGTTCAAGATTGGTTGAAACCAAGTTATAACTCAAGCACCAAGTTCTAACTCAAACCGCCGAAGGCTCCAACTAAGCGGCCGAGGGAGAATAGAACATGGTACCAGCTGGGTCTGTTTATGCATGTGGCGTTCAAACATGTAGGACACGAGCGTCAGGGTTTTCAAAATCCCTGTGATGTTCTCCCTGGTCGATGTTTTCACAGATATTTGTGTGACAGTCCTGGAAACAGAGGGTTGACCCACTTTTACCTCGGAGATCCTAAACGTACTTTGAAATTAATTGGAGCATGGTGACGTATCTTTAAAAAATACGCAGAATGTGTGACCTGCGCACGCCCAATTGTTTTTTTTTTTGTTTGGTTTTTTACGTAATAACCTAGATTTTTTGTTAAGCTTCGACACTCGACTTCTGTGCACGTTACTTTCAGTCCACATCACGGATGGTGCAAATGTTCCGAACAGGAATCGAATCTTGTATTTTTTTGGTATTATATTATAATTATATATAACACAATATAATGTGTTGGCATTTGTGAATTGATGCTCCTACCTCGGAGATTCTGGTTGCAAGGTTACCACATATTGACAAATATTTCAACCAGTAAATTTGAAGACTAGAAAGTGGCGCGCGTGCGTTCAATCTTCATTCCAAGAGCACCAGAGCCGTTCGTCAACATTCGCCATCATGCCTTTAATGTCCATGATTTCCATCACTTTCGTATTGGCTTTGGCCTTCGTTCGTGTCTCTAGCGTTCAGGTACCTGCGGAGCGGGCCCCTCGCGATCCAGCGCTTGATGACCTCATGTTCACAGACCACATCGTTTTAGAGGCCAGAGCCAGATCCAAACTGGAATGCGGTCGACTTTGTGCCAGCACCTTTCGCTGTATTGCTTTCACCTGGTATGGTGGCAACCAATGTCGAGGTCATAAAGTTCAAATGACAAGGAGCAGCTTAAATATTGCGTCAGTTGGAGCCAGAACGTACATGTTTTCAGGTAGGTGCCCTCCACAGGCGCTTGTATCAGGACACGCGAGCGCCTATGCCTGTGACGCGTCTCCCTTTGGTTATCTATAATACAAGGTCCCAAACAGAACCAAGAGGAACTTGCGGGTCATCGCAGTTTTCAAATCTATATGAACAAACTAGAAGAGTTCTTCTCAAAGAAGGCAACTCATTCATTTCAACAGTGATTCACGCAAACAAACAAAATAAGAAATATGCTCTGTCTACTTTCAAACCCGTTCAATTTCGGTAAAATTGTCAAAAAAGTGACATTTTTCGTAATCGCTTCACGGAAATGCGAGTTCTGCCGAGACTAAAAGGGAAATTACTCCTTATTCGTTACAACTGCATGGCTTTCACTTCAGCATTGCAGTGTCAGAAAAATGCCTTCGATCGGATAGTTTCTGGGCCAAAAGTGGCTGTTTTAGGTCAAGCAGGCAGTGTCAAAACATTTCTTGTGCGAGGAATTGCAATGGTACTTGGTAAAATAAGAAAGAAAGTTGCTGTTACTGTTTCAAATGGGAATAGCAGCAACGCAGTTGAAATCACAAATGCCAATGGCGAAACTTTGCATCGCTGGGCAGGAATTTTAGATACATTAAAGAGGAGGCTGTCTCGGATGTACGTTCAAAATGCAACAAATTATTAACAACCAACGTACTGATTGTTGAGGAAATTAGCATAATGAGCGCTAAACTATTTGATCAGTTATTTTTATTTAAAAAAATATTGTTATTCACTCCTTAATCATTAATTGTGCTAATCAATAGTCACATGTTTTCACTAGTGTAAATTACAACAGTAACCTGAAAAAGATAAATTTATTAGTAACATTGTGATTAACAGTGTGCGCCAATCGGATCATGCAGTATTCCAATATGGGGTTGTTTACCTGTACACTCAGTGTTCTATGAGAGTTCTTCGTCATCAACAAGAATTGGTGAAAACTAAACATTCTTTTTTCTAACATTTTCTTTGGCCATATGAAACACACAGCTTTGTAGTTGAATTTATTTATCACAAGTCATGGTTTGATCTTCTATGGAGATGTGAATGCAGCTGCAAAAACAAAATATTGGTATGACTATGACTAAAAATTTCAGATAAAATACTGCTTGTGTTGCTGTACTCTCCCAATACTAGTATGAAGGGAAAGAAAATAAAAGTGTAAAAATACATAAATAACTGATATTTATGAAAAACCAATAAATAACTTTAAATACATTAAGGGATTCATTGATTAATTTATTTTATGTATTTATTTCTTCTTATATTCCCTTGTTATTTATTATTTGCATACACATTGAAGAGATCTGTGTAGTAATGTGGACAAATTACATAGAAATTTTCGTAATAACTTGTTTTATTTGTAATTTTAAGCTAATAACATGAAAGCAGTGCACAGTTAGTGTTTATTTGTATTTCCTCATCCGCTCAAGGAAAGGTGAACAGAGAGTGAAAGTACGTAAATAAATAAAATAAAAATGTAGGTATAAGTGAAGAGTGGATTTGCATAGTGTTATTCTTTGATGTGATGACACTTTTGCCTTCCATTCTTTTTACATTCTCTGTCTCCGTTTCTTTTTGTTTGTCTGTCTCTCTTTTTTCATGTTTTCCATTTTATTAATACTCTCTCTTTCCCTCTGTTGTGATTACCTTGCTCACATTCATCATAATATTAACTGGAACTTGAGCAGCTCTTAAACTGAAAAGGGCTATATAAGAACAATTCATTTAAGTCGAGTAGCAGGGGGCAAAAGGCCCCCTTTAAGGAACAAATTTTATATCTGTTCCTGTTTAAGCCACAGACAGCCCCAAATAGACGCAAACTATTGAGGCTTGCCTAGGCTACAAATTACCACAATCACTCCAGGAACGAGATAACAGGATGAGCACAATACCACAAAACCGAAAATTTATTTGTTGGCCTTTTTGCCCCACGCCTGGGGCAAAACGCCTTTTAGTGTGGGGCAAAATGCCTATTATGGGCCTTTTGCCCCACATATAGAAGCGTCTTGCCCCTTAATTTCAAACAACATAAATGAATTCAAAACTAAACAGTTTCAAGTTAAACTTAGTTCTATTGTCTGAATGAAGACCCGTCATGAATTCAGGAGCGCTACACAACTGGTTACGCTACTATACAACAGCTTGCGGCGGTGCGTCTTTAATCAGGGTATCCACTATTCTCTTTCTCGGGAAAATGTACATTAGTGGCAAAAAGACTCCAGTTGCATTACAGGCACACACCAACGGTATTAAAACTCCGCACTCAGTACTTGTAACTTTGCCGACTAGACGCACGTCCTTTGAAGCCATGATCTTGCCAGGTTCTGCACTGTTGTTAGTCCAGTTTTATCCATATTTCCCACCCTTGAGGGGCCCCCCGTGGGGATGCCGGGGGTTTCAGTATATAGTATCCCCACTTTCTGGAAATTTAGTGCTTTAAATTCCCACTGTCGCTGTCTTTCTCCTTTGTTCTTTCACATTCCTACTCTGTTCTATCAATCTACCATACTATCTTTTTCTTACCTAGAGCAGTCACCTACCTTTTTTCTTTATAAACTCTTCTTGGACAAAAGTCTTCATTTGTGTGTGAGGTCTGTTGGATGAGCTTGGAAATATTGGACGCTTTCTTCCAGCTGGTCAATGGGGCTTCCTAAGACGTTATTATTTGGCAATGTAGGCATTTTATATACATGTATGTGTTTTGTTGCGATGCCTTTTGCTTGAGCCTGCCAAATGTTAAGGTTGTGAGTCTGTGTTGAATGGGTGGCTGACGTGAGCTTTCTCTGCAACATCAAACGCAAGGCGCTGCAAATCCCGCATTCTGAGTCCATGTAGTCGTCTCTGTGTAGCCGAGCGGAGTATTTGACTCCCGTCTCTCGGCTACGACCTTGATAACATTTCTCCACCCGAGCTGTTATTTTTATTTTATCCCTCAAAAGAGGGACATAAAAATATTTGCCCTGCAAGGCGGTGAAGCGTGGTTGGGAGTACCGGGTTGCCGCCTACTAGTGCCACGCACTCTACTGCAAGGTCGCTGCCACCGACTTGCATAAAATGCCTGCCGACAATGTGGTCCCGCTCGCCACCAAAAGCAGCAGGCGAATGGTCAGCCGGGAAGAACAAATGTCGTGTCGCCTTGTCCTGCGTAACCCAATGGCATACCCAAAGGAATCTGCAAAGCAGGAGCCACCCAAGGCTAGTCTAACGAAGAAAATCAAGGTAGGCAATTTATCTCCCAAGCCTCAACCAGTCGCCTCCCTTTCCGCTACATCTGAGCCTTCAGCTGCCACTCTATCCTGGGAGAAAGGGTATTGTGGTATTTGCCGAAATTGAAAACCCCAGGTTCAGCCACTTCCTTGTCCCGATGTTGCTGAAGTGTATGTGACGGAATACCAAACTCTGCTGACTCGAATGAGGGGAACTCCATTGCTTACAGAGCTGCTGACAAGTTGTCTTGGTCACACTTCCCTTTGTAAGTTCTCGTCATGCCTGTAGGCAATTTTAAAACGTTTCTGTCAGACTTAGTTTCAAAGAAAACTGGGCACAATAAATTATAAAATACAAATATACACACATATTTAAGCAGCAGCCTATGTGAACTAGTCGGTTCTTCATTCAAAACAATAAGGGGGCAAGAAGCCTTGTATATGGGGCAAAAGGCCCAAGGTAGGCGTCTTACCCTGATACCACTATGGGCGTTTAGCCCCAGTCTGATTTACTACTTACCTATAGAATGTAGTGGAAAAACCTTTAAGAATATTTTAGATTTAACAGCTCTGGCTGAAGGCTGACAGATCCCTCTAACAAAGAAACAGGGAGAGATTTTGTTTTATTTGCTATCTAGACGATGGCATCGAACTTGAAGGAAGTATACAATTACTCTAAACAAGGCGAATACAAACAAGTCGAACTGAAAAACTGACCGTTTCGTTTGCTTCAATCCTCTTTGTGGCGTGCAAGTGCTGGTAGTGGGAGGAATCTTATAAAGCACGACATAACTCGTTGCATCACGTGATCTCATAAATATTGGGGATGGGCGTTTGACCCCCAGTAGGCCTTTTGCCCTGTGCTACTCTACTGATGAAAACTGACACAACCAACACCATACTAATGTTTACGTCATATCTTGACATGACTTTTATATTATTCTATAATCTTATCCTGAATCATTATAACTAGCATGTAACATGCGGGAATACTACAAAATAAATAAATAGTTAAACAACAAAGCGAAACAAACAAAACACAGATGCTCCCACAATCTCCTGTCACAACGGCCTACACAAATATTTATTAAGGGGGAAACGGTGGTAGAGAGGGTGGGGATTAATTACACACACAAAGGTCTCAAAAGGAATAAACATCAACAAAAGTCTTTTATAGCACAGCTGAATGCTTAGTGACATTGTAGTTGATCTTGTCACGCATGGACCTACATTGGTTTGAACTGCATCTGTGTAGATAGATCTATGCTCTAGTGCATTAGATTTTATTTTTCATTCATCCTCATAATTTTTAGTGCAACCCTAAAATAGCAACAGAAGTGGCGTTTGCACGTTTGCATTTCAATATGTTTCTTGTAATTAAGCTCTTACCACAAAAAAATCTTAGCATCCATCCCAAAAGCGAAAGTGACACGCTTGAATTCGTTCTTGAGAACCGATGGACATTGATAGTTTAAACCGAAACTCGTTTACTACAGACGGAAGTTATAGTTTCGGTAAACAAAGGGCACTTCCGTGAAGCGATTGTGAAAAAAGTCATTTGTTTGACAATTTTATCGAAATGTAACGGGTTTGAAAATAAACAGAGCATATTTATTATTTTGTATGTTTGCGTGAATCACTGCTGAAATGAATGCGTTGCCTTCTTTGGGGAGAAATTTTGTAGTTTTTTTCATATAGATTTGAAAACTGCGATGACCCGTAAGTTTTGCTTGCTTCTGTTTGGGACCTTGTATTATAGATAACCAAAGGGAGACGCGTCACAGGCATAGGCGCTCGCGTGTCCTGATACAAGCGCCTGTGGTGCCCTCCTAACCATATTATTCATATATTTGCTTTTAAACGCGATTAATGATACATGCACTGATACAAACGACGATTTTAGTTATGATGATTGTAAGGAATTGAGTCTGTTCAACTCTCGATATTAGTGCAAAATAAAATTATATTTTTGTTACGTCATTATCGCTGCATGATGACGCACATTTCGCCATTTCCGGTGTTCGTTAAAATGGTCTGAAGAAAATGGATGAATGAATGTTGAGCTGCGTGTTTGTTATTGTAAAATAGTCGTGTCCAGCCCTCTTTGGAGGGTTTTTATGTGGGATTTAATCAAGGGGAGAATAATGCGGTAATCCATCCATCTACATTGGGGATCTGTTTTATCATCATGATCATCGAGCCATAGGACTGCCATCTTCATTGACTGTGCATTGAGACAACATCATCGGACATCATATTGATTCTTCGTAATTCTGCAAATTAGTGTTGTGATTTATTATTGTTGTGTTATGTCGTCTTAGTGAGGAATAAATGAGTGTGAATGTAGTATTCAAACAAAAACAAAAAGTATTCTTTTGTGTTTTTTTTATCATTCCAAGTTTATTTGTTATATAGATTTATTTTAACGAACTTTGCTTCGTTACATTTGGTGACCCCGACGTGATTCGAAAGAAAAAAAAATATGTGAAAGTTGGAATGATAAAAAAAAAAAAATTGGAGCATTGTTATGAATGTGTTGTGAAAGAAAATAGAACAGTAATTTGACTTTGTGGAAAATAATGTGGAACAAAATGAACATTAACAGTGTGAGAAAAGACGAGAACAATGTGATGATATAAAAGAAGAGACAGAACTGAAGATATATATATGAAGAAGTGTGAATCACAGAGACATGACAGAGAATATGTAGATATATATATATGAAGAAGTGTGAATCACAGAGACATGACAGAGAATCTGATTTAAAGTGAATGATATGAACAGTCCTTTGAAAAAGTGACATTGAAGTGAATAATATGAACAGTCCTTTGGAAAAAGTGACATTGAAGTTTTGAACAATGACAGATGATTAGTCATATGATATTGTGATTGACTTTGTTAAAGTGATATGAAGAGATACATTTATTGAGATAAAAAGAGAATATTAAGTGAGAAGATATTTGAAGAATTAATAAGTAAAAGGAGAAAATATTTGATACAAGAAGTGAGATGAAAATAGAATATTAAGATATTGTGAGAAGAATTAATAAGTAAAGAGAGTACATTTTTAGATAAAAGAAGTGAGATGAGAAGAGAATATTAAGAATAAGATATAGTTGTAAAATATTTGAGAAAAAAAAAGTGATAGTTGATCACTTGAGTATTGATGTAATTGATATATTTTTGTGAAGTGAAGTGGGCGTCATCATAGGACACTGACGTAAAGCGTTGTAAAGTTTTGTTTGTGATAGATAACTAAATTGTTTTGTTTTTCTATCTTTGAATTTTATTTTTGCACCATGGCGGAAATAACGTCTGAGATGATCAAAGATTTTTTGCAACAGGCTGAACTACTCGGTATTTCAGATCAAGCTGAGAAAAAGGCCTATGTAGAGAAGTGTATTGAGAGGCATGAAAGGGCTATAGAAAGACAGGAAAAAGAAAAAGAAAGACAGGCCCAGATAGTTAGAGAAGAAAAAGAAAGACAAGCTCAGATAGACAGAGAAGAAAGACAGGCCCAGATAGACAGAGAAGAAAAAGATAGGCAGGAAAAAGAAAAAGAAAGACAGGCCCAGATAGACAGAGAAGAAAGACAGGCCCAAATAGTTAGAGAAGAAAAGGAAAGACAGGCCCAGATAGACAGAGAAGAAAGAAAAGCCCAGATAGACCGAGAAGAAAAAGATAGGCAGGAAAAAGAAAAAGAAAGACAGGCCCAGCTAGACAGAGATAGAATGCAACATGAACTAGAAATGAGAAGATTAGAATTACAAGGAAATACTAACAACAGCGCTAGCACTCATGGTACTGATAGAACGTATCGTGCATGTCTTCCGAAGATGCCTCATTTCCAACAAGGCAAAGATACGATAGATTCGTACTTGTACCGTTTCGAAGAATATGCCCGTAAATCTAAGTGGAAAGAAGAAGATTGGTCACAGGCTTTGTCAGTATTGCTTGAAGGAGAAGCTGTAGAGTTATATCATACTCTTTCAGCTGCCCCAGATTTTTCTTATCAAATGTTGAAAGAAGGTCTCTTGAAGAAATTTGAATGCACTACTGAAGGTTTCCGTAAATTGTTGCGAGGAGCACAACCACGTTCAGACGAATCATTTTTGAGTTTTTCCGTCAGAATTCGTCACTTGGCTGATCGTTGGATAACTTTGTCAGGAATCGAACGTAATTTTGAGCCCTTGTTAGACTTGTTTTTGAGAGAACAACTCATGCAGAGCGTGTCAAAAGACTTAGCCACACATATATGCGAACATAACCCGAAAGATCTCAAAACAATGACGGTTATCGCAGATGCATACCGTGAAGCACACCCCGGAAAATCGTTAACCCGTGCGGGTGCGGTTGATTTGTTTGCATCGGTGAGTTGCAATGTTCCTGGAACTCAGCAAAACACCGGACAGACATACAAACAACAACAATTTCAACGTGGAGGCTTTCGTGGAGGCCAACGGTACAATCGTTTCCGTAACCGCGGATTTGTTCAAAACCGAGGGGGTTACACACCATCAAGCATGCAGACTAATCCCAGTCAGAACACTCAAAACCAAAGTCCTGATAATCAGAATAACCAAAATGGTCAAGCAAATCGTGGACATTCATATAGACAACAGTTCAATGCAAATGCCAACCGTGGTCACAATTTACGCATGTACAATCAAGGACCATACCACAATCAGAACACTGGGAACAGACAACCACAGGTCAATAAAGGGTGTTACCGATGTAGAGGGTGGGGTCATATTGCCCGACAATGCCCTACACCCGAAAATATGCAATACGGCAATGTTTCATACACAGGTTATGAATACCAAGAACCAGCAGAACAAAATGTAGAACTAGAAGCTACATCAGTATCACAAGTTGTTTGCTCATTGCAGGGCATTGATTATTCAGGATCACTCAAGCTCCATGATGGCATCGTCAATGGACAGCCAGTATCCGTTTTGCGAGATACAGGTGCAACTGTTTGTGGAGTTCGGAAAAGAATAGTGAACGACAACCAATACACAGGTGAAAAAGTGCGATGTATTTCATTTGGAGGACATGTAGAAGAATTCGACATTGCTGAAGTCGAAGTGCAGACACAATTTTATTCTGGAAAATTGCGATGCTGCGTGATTGAAAAACCTGTAGCAGATCTAATTCTAGGGAATTTGAATTGTATCACAGATGTTGTTTCTGTGAGTGTAACTTTGAAAGAAAATGAAGCAGAAGTCAAAAACGCAAAGGTATCTGATACCGCTGCTGTTGTTGTCACACGCGCGCAGAAGAAACGCGAGGCAATTCCTAAACGTCCGTTGCCTACGGTTGTTCAGGATTTGAAGATCACTAGATCAGATCTAATTGCATTGCAAAAGCAAGACAGCACACTGACACCACATTTTGACAATTCTGAAAGAAAAAGAAAGTTCAAAACAAAGAATGCTACAATTTCGTTTTTTCAAGAAGATGATGTGTTATACAGAGAGCATGTCAAGAAAGGATTGGTCACACATCAGATTCTAGTACCTGTTAGTCTTAGACCAGCAGTACCCGCTACAGCGCATGATTTGCTAATCTCGGGTCATTGCGGAACACGTCGAACGTTATCGCGAGTCTTACAACATTTCTTTTGGCCTGGAGTAGCACGTGATGTCAAAGACTACGTCAAAACATGCGACATATGCCAGAAAACAGCACCAAAAGGGAAAACACAACCAGTTTCTTTATGTACACCACCAGTCATAGATGAACCATTCAAACGTGTTGCTATCGATATTGTAGGCCCATTCAATCCACCATCTGAAGCAGGTCACAGATACATTCTGACAATTATTGATGTTGCGACAAGATATCCAGTAGCTATCCCTCTCAAAAACATCGATTCAGTTTCTATTGCTGAAGCTTTGTTTGATACTTTTTCTCGTGTAGGGATCCCATCAGAAATTTTATTGGGTAGTCAACAAATTTTCTCGTTACCTGTGGGGTACACATTTCATGCTCCAGACTGATCACAAACCACTGTCGTACTTGAAGACATCCAACTTCAAGAATTCGCGATTGTTGCGATGGACATTGAGTTTGCAGGAGTTCTCGTTTGATATTCAGTCAATCCCAGGAACTCAGAACATTTTTGCTGACTTACTATCTCGTGCTGAAATCGATCAATAATCACAACAAGAAAAGAAAGAAAAATCAGTAGTCAATAAGACTGAAACCTAAACTGTGGACTAGTTTCATAAGGGCTTTAACATAGGTGTTAAAGTTACTATAGCACATAATGTATTTTTTTGTTGGTTTTAAAGTTTGTGTGCTACAATTTTATGTAAATATCGTTAGAATATTAAAAAAAAGAAGGCTTTAGTTGCTTTATTTTTTTTTTGTAGAGAGGGGGGAGTATTGTAAGGAATTGAGTCTGTTCAACTCTCGATATTAGTGCAAAATAAAATTATATTTTTGTTACGTCATTATCGCTGCATGATGACGCACATTTCGCCATTTCCGGTGTTCGTTAAAATGGTCTGAAGAAAATGGATGAATGAATGTTGAGCTGCGTGTTTGTTATTGTAAAATAGTCGTGTCCAGCCCTCTTTGGAGGGTTTTTATGTGGGATTTAATCAAGGGGAGAATAATGCGGTAATCCATCCATCTACATTGGGGATCTGTTTTATCATCATGATCATCGAGCCATAGGACTGCCATCTTCATTGACTGTGCATTGAGACAACATCATCGGACATCATATTGATTCTTCGTAATTCTGCAAATTAGTGTTGTGATTTATTATTATTGTTGTGTTATGTCGTCTTAGTGAGGAATAAATGAGTGTGAATGTAGTATTCAAACAAAAAGAAAAAGTCTTCTTTTGTGTTTTTTTTATCATTCCAAGTTTATTTGTTATATAGATTTATTTTAACGAACTTTGCTTCGTTACAATGATGATGATGAGGAGGAGGAAGAGGAGGATGAGGAGGAGGATAAGAAGGAAGGACAATAGTTTGATGACGATGGTTGGACTTCGACCAAACTTGATAGGAACATTATCTGGGATAGTGGCTGCAACCTCTCGTACAATAATATTTGCTCTAACCCAAAAGTCAAGGTCGCTGGGACCACATTGTTGCTAAATGCGTTTTGTTCAATATCTCACAAACGGCTGAACCGATGTTATTGATTTTTGGCATATAGGTAGTTCAACTAAATGGCCAGTCATACAGTAGCGGTCCGGTGGTCAGTTATTTTGTCGGTTGGTTGGTCCGTTGCTCAGAATGCCATTAAAACAACAACAACAACAGCAGCAACAACAACAAGTGTTGCTATATATAAAGAATGACTAATCCGAGTTTGATTATATGTAGCCTATTATGCAGGTACTTTAACTATGGGGCCGGGTAGCTCAGTTGGTAAGAGCGTCTTGCTAGTAACCGAAAGGTCGCTGGTTCGAATCCCGGATTGGTCAACGTGTGATCATATTATTTTCCCCTTTACCAACAACTGGCCCGCTGGTGTCAGTATAAATCGGTCCAGTAGTCACCTATATGCGAAAGTGTCGTGTGACTATAATCTACAAACAACTACTTTAACTATCTCTTGAGCTTTATGTCGCTGAGTTCAGTTGTGTTTTACAAAAAAATATTTCAAAACTAATATCTTTTGTTTGCGCTTTATCCTAAAATTGCTTACATTAATGTTGATACTATTTTGCAAACAGTTCAGATAGTGGCGGTCCATCATTCATTTCGTTCATTTGGCTTCTTTAGGATAACGGCAAGTCACAACCTTGCCTGGACTATTAACTTTTTTGAAAATGGCTGATGTGTGTAAGTGTCTGAAAAGACACTTAAATGGCTTGCCGTCTTGTTTCTTGATGTGTTCAATTTATTTGCTTTCTTATAAAACAAAAAAACAAAAAACAAAAAACAACCCAATTAGCTCAGTGATGTACTCGAAAGTCAGGCGATTACATTGTAGCCTGTACGGGCAGTGGTTCATAGCCCGTTGACGGAGATAAAAAAACACACACACACACACACACAGGCGCGCGCGCGCGCACACACACACACACACACACACACGTACACACACCCACACACAACTAAGACACTGCGCCCACACTCCTTCGAATGAGAGTACACACCGAGGTCTAGTCTGTGCACGCACGCATTCCTTTGCACGAACTTTAAAGATCCTGACGCTCATGTCCTATATGGGTGAGTGCCGGCTTTACAAATACACCCCGCACGCACTGTGCTAGGTACCTTCTCCTCAGCTCCGGCCGCCCAGGATATTGTGCTTAGTCGTCTAGACGTCAGAGTACAGTAGGTGTCTAAAAGTTGCAAGTCGGCGCCTCGAGCACCTGGTGTTAGATTCTTTATCGGCCAGCGCCTTGAGTAGCTTTTAAGCTGGAAGGGCGCTACATAAGAACGATTAAAAAATATCTATCTATCTATCTATCTATCTATCTATCTATCTATCTATCTATCTATCTATCTATCTATCTATCTATCTATCTATCTATCTATCTATCTATCTATCTATCTATCTATCTATCTATCTATCTATCTATCTATCTATCTATCTATCTATCTATCTATCTATCTATCTATCTATCTATCTATCTATCTATCTATCTATCTATCTATCTATCTATCTATCTATCTATCTATCTATCTATCTATCTATCTATCTATCTATCTATCTATCTATCTATCTATCTATCTATCTATCTATCTATCTATCTATCTATCTATCTATCTATCTATCTATCTATCTATCTATCTATCTATCTATCTATCTATCTATCTATCTATCTATCTATCTATCTATCTATCTATCTATCTATCTATCTATCTATCTATCTATCTATCTATCTATCTATCTATCTATCTATCTATCTATCTATCTATCTATCTATCTATCTATCTATCTATCTATCTATCTATCTATCTATCTATCTATCTGTCAAAGATGTATGCGAGTGCACATTGCCATAGCGAGACTGTGCGCCTAAAGCAGTCCTTTGGTTGTCTACAGTGGGCAGTGTCTATGACAGTTCGTATTATTATTATTATTATTATTATTATTATTATTATTATTATTATTATTATTATTATTATTATTATTATTATTATTATCATTATTAGTTTGGTAGCTCAGTTCATAGAGAGCTAGTTTCCTACGCTTCGAACCCCGCGTGGGAAGAATTTGCGTGATTTAGGTACAAGACTTTTCAGGACGCCGAGGGTTTTCTCCGGGTACTACGGTTTTTTTCCCTACCAGTCGATCTACAAGTTTAAAAAATAAACATTGATTTCTATTTTGACCTTTGTAATAGCGATCTCTTCAGATCGTCGCGCTTTGAGTTTTACTGAACAAACAGCGCGTGATAAAATCCTGTATTCATGTTCTTCTTTTTCTTCTTGTTCTTCTTCTTTTTCTTCTTCTGTTCTTCTTGTTCTTCTTGTTCTTGTTCTTGTTCTTCTTCTTCTTCTTACGCTGACGAAGAAGATGATGAAGACGAAGAAGATCCTACTTCTGCTGCTGTTTCTGATAACGACGAAGACGTCAAGGATGATGACGACAACAACGATGATGATAACGACGACGTTGATAATGATGATGATGATGATGATGATGATGATGATGATGATGATGGTGATGATGATGATGATGATGATGATGATGATGATGATGATGATGATGATGATAATGATGATGACGATGATGATGATGATGATGTCGATGATGATGATGATGATGATGATGATGATGATCACAGAGCTGGGAACACTGGGACCAACAGAGTGCGTGACTGTGAACGACTGCCCCATGAGAGTGAACCACTTGACGTGTTTCTACGGAGAGTGTCTATGCGAGCCTGGCTACTACCACTCCATCTCCACCGGAACCTGCTTGGCACGTGAGTCACCAATTTCCTCTTAACCTCAGGAGGTGCAGTGAGCTGGGGATTGGAGTAATGTGTGTGTGTGTGTGTGTGTGTGTGTGTGTCTTTGTGTGTAGTATGTGTTTGTGTGTGTGTTTGTGTGTCCGTGAATGTGGGTGTGTGTGTGTGTGTTTGTGTGTGTGTGTTTCTCTCTCTCTCTCTGTGTGTGTGTGTATGTGTGGGTGTGTGTGTGTGTGACAATAGACTCTAGAAGGGTGTGGGAGAGGAGAAGCTTCATGGGGATGGACGGAGGGGGAAGGGGATGATGGGTGTGGAGAAATGGGCGTAATTGACGAACTGTGCCGACTTCATTCCAACGTTGGTAAAGTAAACGGATTTGGTTGTAATACAGTTATCGAAATGTGCGTGTACATGCTCATGTGTTTAAGAGTAGCTGCAGTCAGGGTTTCGGTCAGCGATTACGAAATATACTACTCAAAATAATTGAAAGGCCACTCTCATATTTCATTTAGTTTAATTATTTTTTTACTGCTATCAATAATATCGCTTATATTGCTTATTTCAAAACTTATGCTGTACAGTAACATTCAAGACAATCTTATTCTGACAAGTAATTGTCACGAATTGGCTAGTTTAAACTCTGCCTATCGACTATTTAGCATTGTGTAGCCTTTGTAACAGTAGAGAGTTAGTATAGTACGCAGCAGCAATTAAATTACAGCACACTGCGAGCCTGAGCCACACACACAGCGCAGTGACGTCAGCACTTGAGTTTTGAATCGGACCGTTGGAACCAATGGGAGAGCTTAGGCAAAGTGGTTGGAGCCAGTTTGACTGGGTCCAAACCACGCAGCTGTTTTACAGAAACCCCTGTATGATCTAGTGCTAGGTTGTAGGTATGTGTTCTTAGGCACGCCCCCCAAAACTGTAGAGATAGCTGCAGTGCAAACCAGGGCCCAAGCTAAAACCCAACCACCCCAGCCCAAGTTCGCTCCGAATCCAGGACTCGAAGAGATCAAAACAGCACAGAAAGAAGACACCTCGATAGCGAAGTGCTTCCAGAAGCTACCCAAGGCGCACACACCCCCGCACAAGGGAGACTTCTACATGGAAGAGGGAGTTCTACATCGACAAGGAGATGGAGATCACACCCAACTCGTACTACCAGCCACCCTTCGAGCCCAAGTACTAGAATTAGGCCACAGCATGCCACTCAGCGGACACATGGGAATTGGAGCCACAGTGCAGAGAATCAGCGCACACTACTATTGGCCAGGAATCACGGAGGATGTCAAGCGCTACGTGAAATCTTGCCACCAATGTCAACGATATTCCCCGCGACATCACACCGTACCAGTTACCTTAGGACCATCAGTAGTAGTCGGCGTGCCATTCCAGCAAGTCTCAGTAGACATAGTAGGACCACTGCCCATGACCAAGAAGCGGAACAGATTTCTACTCACACTCGTCGACGCATTTACGATGTGGTGCGAAGCAGTCCCGTTGCCAGCGATCGACACCAAGAAGATTGCAGATGCACTCATCGCCATCTTTACCAGAGTCGGATTCCCGGACAGCATTAGAACGGACAACGGATCTCAGTTCACCGGCCGCCTGATGCAAGACGTGTTCGAGTTGATACAAGTTCATCACATTCGCACACCACCATACCACCCCGCCAGCAACGGACAAGTAGAAAGACTGAATGGAACCCTTCTCACCATACTCAGGAAAGTCGCCGACGACAATCCAGAAGCGTGGGACACCTACGTGAATGCGGCACTGTTCGCATACCGAGAAACGCCCCATGCAGCCACAGGCTACACCCCGTCAACATTGCTATTCGGCAGACCTCTAGCCGGACCGCTAGAAGCCCTACGCAGAAGTTGGACGGAGGCCAAGATAGACGACACACCAAGAGGTGCCACCAAGTACGTCGCAGACCTGCAGGAAACCCTCAAAGCAACGTGGAAGAAAGCTGGTGAAGCACTGAAGAAGGCAAGAGCCCGTCAGGCGAAGTACTACAACCGCCACGCGAAGGACAGAGAACTGCAAGTCGGCGATCAAGTGCTACTCTTACTTCCAAGTGGAAACAACAAGCTGGACATCGCTTGGAGAGGACCGTACCGGGTGACTGCCAAGAAATCCAGGACAGTCTACCAAGTAGAGGTGAACGGGAGAGCCCGATACCACCACATCGATCGCCTCAAAGAATACACGGACCGACCAGCGACCCCCAGCACTCACACCTGGATGGCCATCGCCATCGCGGAAGAAGCTCATCCCCAACTACAACAGCATCGCCGTACCACTGACAAATGGAACCCGGAAAATCGCCCCGGACAAAGTAGTATGGACCGCCGAATGCGAGACAGCATTCCAAACACTCAAGGACAGAATGACATCGGCGCCAGTGCTCCACCTACCCGATTTGACTCAGCCATTCGTTCTACGCACCGACGCAAGCGACTTAGGCCTCGGAGCAGTACTGCTACAGCGCGACCCCAAGAATGCAGAGACGCTATTCCCTGTCGCCTACGCCAGCAGAAAATTGAGACCCGCCGAGACCCACTACGCCACGTCGGAGAAAGAATGTCTTGGACTAGTCTGGGCCATACAGAAATTTCAACTCTACCTGTATGGGACACACTTCACAGTTCAGGTGGACCACCAACCACTATCGTTCCTGGCAGCCTCCAAATCCTTGAACTCTCGCCTGATGAGATGGGCACTCACCCTTCAGGCGTACTCATTCCAGATCGAGTACATACCCGGCAAAGAGAACCACGGAGCCGACTACCTCAGTCGCCATCTCGTGGAGGACACAGCAGCTGTCGCCCACCCAACACAACTAAGGGCCACAGCACCAGAATTCGTCCCCGCCCAGTAATACCCTGTCACTAGAGTCCATAGCTACCTGGCACAGCATTGCAGCTCAGGTAGAGCAACTTACTTAGCTTGTAAATAGGACCCTAGGATAGTGCAGCGTTAAACTAGGCTCTGTAGTAGAAAAAGGTCGAATCCAGTAGTCATCGCCTTTTTTCAGTTGAGGGAGCCTGTCACGAATTGGCTAGTTTAAACTCTGCCTATCGACTATTTAGCATTGTGTAGCCTTTGTAACAGTAGAGAGTTAGTATAGTACGCAGCAGCAATTAAATTACAGCACACTGCGAGCCTGAGCCACACACACAGCGCAGTGACGTCAGCACTTGAGTTTTGAATCGGACCGTTGGAACCAATGGGAGAGCTTAGGCAAAGTGGTTGGAGCCAGTTTGACTGGGTCCAAACCACGCACAGTTTTGGTCAGTTGGGAGGAATACACCGAAGTGTGAACAGCTAGATAGCTAGAGAAATCTCTACACACTTAGACCAGGAAGCAGGACTTAGAAGCATAGAATTCTATCAAGTCACAACGGGCCTGAACTTGTCAAACAGGTAAATGAACACCCTTCTGTTTCATCGTGATATATTTATATTATTGTTGAAATTATGTTTGTGGAATTTGCTATGCATAAATGTGAATTATTAATCCGAATTTGCGTGACCATGTGGAAGAGCCGACCACGAGGCGAAACACGACCGGTTGCGCCGCCATGTTGTATGCTGTACGGAACCACTGTTGTTTAATTTATATGTATGTTTGCAGACCAGTGGCTGTACCACTGAATGTTTATATTATTATTAATTCTGTATGTGTATAGTTAGACACGATTTATATTTATGTATGTATAGGAATTTAGAGTGAGATTCCAGTGGAACCCGGAAGTAGCAGAATGTTCGTCGCTTATGTGTAGAGATGTGGAGCTATCACTGAGGGCTACTTGGCTTTCAGTGAGACGCTCTGCACAAACCGATTATTCAGGGTTGTGCAGAATTTCGTCTCTTATATTCCAGGCGAGCTATCCCGAGCTACCCCGAGCTATCCTGGGCGCACCACTCCACAGAAACGACTAGTTGGCGGAGTATCCTCTACCGCACAAGACGGAAAGAGCGACCCGGAAAACTCCCTGTCAGCCCCCACAGCGTGGCAAGGGAACCCAACTACACAACGACACAGGTGGACCAGAAGCTACCTCACAGAAGGACTTCGAACCCCCACTCATGAGTTAAGTGCATAACACGAAGGTGCACTTAAACTGATTATAACAGGACCACAGTAGTCCAACTCTTCAGAAACTGTAAAACGGACCACAGTAGTCCAAATCTACATGAATTCGAATAGAAAGTGCCCGATGAAGATATAACAGCTGCCTAGACTATCAGCGATCGAACTCTTAGCAGTGACTGAGACATTTTAAGTTAGATTAGTACTTAGAGAATCTTGTATAGAGTAGAAGAAATAAATGTGTGATTTTAACTGTTATCAAGTGGCTGGACTACATATGATTCATAGCCGTGTGAAAGCTAGTGTGACAGTATTCTTTTACCATTTTTCTATCTATTTCTGTACCCCAACCTTAACACGGAACGAGCTAAACAAATAAATTTATTAAAGTAATTCATAGGGTGACTTACTAGCAGTTCCCACCGAATATACGTGAGGGTCCATAATTCCATTGTGCAGAGCCCATAAACCCCACGTGACACTTTAATTGGCGAGCCTAGCTAGGATCTGTGTATAATAGGAATTGGGTATAACCGGACCTAAGTACAATAAAATTAGATAACAGTAGAAGTAGAATAACTTAGAATAGTGGTAACAAGGACTAATCAGTTTGGGTGCACTATTCTTTAGTTAAAAACTTTTTTGCTTCAAATATTTTTGTGCCTGTATGTTGCATTGTTCTTTTGCAGGTTTTGCTTAAATAACTGTTGTATGCCATTTGACTCTTGTTTTATTCTATTATTGATTACGAATTTGATTGTCTTTGCATTGTTGTTATTGAATTGCAATATTGCTAGTGTTTTGGTATTCCACTTGATTCAGAGGTTGTTCATAGACACGTTTGGCAATGTCGGACCCAGTGGCCTTGAGATTGCGTTTCAAGGAACTAGGAGAAGCTTTACACTTAGCAGGGGGAGACCTAATTGCGTATATAAATGCAGAGGTAGAGAAACAGGAGGCTAAGGCAGAGAGAGCAGCAGAGAGAGAACAGAAGAAACTTGAAGCAGAACAGAGAAAAGCAGAATTAGAAGCAGAGCAGAAGAAATTAGAGGCAGAGAGAGAAACAAGGAAATTAGAGCTAGAAGCAGAACAGAAGAAGGTAGCAGCAGAGAGAGATGCAGAAGTTAGGAGGTGGGATTATGAGAGGGCAGAAAAAGAAAAAGAGAGGGAAGAAAAGGAAAAAGAAAGACAGCATGAGTTAGAGCTAAGAAGATTGGGATCAGGAGCTTCAAGTTCTTCCTCAACCCCTCCCCACTCAGATCAGCTAGAGGTAGCCCCCAACCCTGTACAAGGAATGTCATTCCCACTGGGAACATTCAATGAGAGAGAAGAAGGTCTAGATCTCTATCTGACTAGGTTTGAGCGTCTAGCAACAGAGTACAAACTAGATCCCACTCATTGGTCTTTTAAGCTTAGTCAAGGGCTTAGAGGAAAGGCTTATGACATCTACAGTAAGCTACCGACTGACAGAGTGACTGACTATCACAAAGTAAAAGAGGCACTACTAACGGGATTCGAACTAACAGGAGAATGCTACCGGCAAAAATTCCGCACCAATCGGAGAGTGAAAGGAGAGAGCTATGCGCAGTTCGCGGATCGGTTGTCCACAATGCTGGATAAGTGGATTAGCCAGTCAGCCACGGCAAAGACGTATGATGGACTGACAGAACGGTTAGTATGGGAACAGCTACGGGAAACCATGACCCCCGAGCTGAGGACATTCTCAGTAGAGCAGGGCGCGGAAAGACTAGAAGATCTGGTCAAGGTCGCAGATAGGTACGTGGCCGCACACGGAGAAGCCAAGAGCTTCAGGCGAGACCTAAAGCCTAACGGGAAAGAGGCACAGAAACGAAGCCCTAACCGGGAAGAGCGCACCGCGAATAAGCCGAATAACCCCAGACCTGGGCAAAATAAAGGACCCAACACGGAATTCGGGAAAAGAGGTCCCGCAGAACAGAGACGGTATTGCTCGTTCTGCAATAGAAACAATCACTCCACCGCAGAATGTTTCAAGTTGGCCGCACAACGTAGGGAAGAGCGCGAAAGCCGGCCAGCGCACAGAGTTCTAACTCAAAGTAGCGGTAACAAGCCACACACAATCGGAGATCACCCATCGGTGACAGACACGGTCAAGGTCAACGGAAAAGAAGCGAACTGTCTGTATGACACAGGTCTATCATACGACGCGATAGTTAGCGAATCTCTTGTATCGCGCGCGGACTTGACGGACAAGACAGTCGACTTACAAGGAGCAGACTTGACGAAACCGACAACTACTTGCCCAATAGCATGGATAGAAGTAGAGAGTAGGTACGTCACAGGACGAATCCAAGCAGCTGTTTTACAGAAACCCCTGTATGATCTAGTGCTAGGTTGTAGGTATGTGTTCTTAGGCACGCCCCCCAAAACTGTAGAGATAGCTGCAGTGCAAACCAGGGCCCAAGCTAAAACCCAACCACCCCAGCCCAAGTTCGCTCCGAATCCAGGACTCGAAGAGATCAAAACAGCACAGAAAGAAGACACCTCGATAGCGAAGTGCTTCCAGAAGCTACCCAAGGCGCACACACCCCCCGCACAAGGGAGACTTCTACATGGAAGAGGGAGTTCTACATCGACAAGGAGATGGAGATCACACCCAACTCGTACTACCAGCCACCCTTCGAGCCCAAGTACTAGAATTAGGCCACAGCATGCCACTCAGCGGACACATGGGAATTGGAGCCACAGTGCAGAGAATCAGCGCACACTACTATTGGCCAGGAATCACGGAGGATGTCAAGCGCTACGTGAAATCTTGCCACCAATGTCAACGATATTCCCCGCGACATCACACCGTACCAGTTACCTTAGGACCATCAGTAGTAGTCGGCGTGCCATTCCAGCAAGTCTCAGTAGACATAGTAGGACCACTGCCCATGACCAAGAAGCGGAACAGATTTCTACTCACACTCGTCGACGCATGTACGATGTGGTGCGAAGCAGTCCCGTTGCCAGCGATCGACACCAAGAAGATTGCAGATGCACTCATCGCCATCTTTACCAGAGTCGGATTCCCGGACAGCATTAGAACGGACAACGGATCTCAGTTCACCGGCCGCCTGATGCAAGACGTGTTCGAGTTGATACAA
Source organism: Oncomelania hupensis (assembly GCA_036898135.1). Lineage (NCBI taxonomy): Eukaryota > Metazoa > Mollusca > Gastropoda > Littorinimorpha > Pomatiopsidae > Oncomelania > Oncomelania hupensis. The sequence goes on from JBAHVR010000126.1 coordinate 216,554, forward strand.
GTTCATCACATTCGCACACCACCATACCACCCCGCCAGCAACGGACAAGTAGAAAGACTGAATGGAACCCTTCTCACCATACTCAGGAAAGTCGCCGACGACAATCCAGAAGCGTGGGACACCTACGTGAATGCGGCACTGTTCGCATACCGAGAAACGCCCCATGCAGCCACAGGCTACACCCCGTCAACATTGCTATTCGGCAGACCTCTAGCCGGACCGCTAGAAGCCCTACGCAGAAGTTGGACGGAGGCCAAGATAGACGACACACCAAGAGGTGCCACCAAGTACGTCGCAGACCTGCAGGAAACCCTCAAAGCAACGTGGAAGAAAGCTGGTGAAGCACTGAAGAAGGCAAGAGCCCGTCAGGCGAAGTACTACAACCGCCACGCGAAGGACAGAGAACTGCAAGTCGGCGATCAAGTGCTACTCTTACTTCCAAGTGGAAACAACAAGCTGGACATCGCTTGGAGAGGACCGTACCGGGTGACTGCCAAGAAATCCAGGACAGTCTACCAAGTAGAGGTGAACGGGAGAGCCCGATACCACCACATCGATCGCCTCAAAGAATACACGGACCGACCAGCGACCCCCAGCACTCACACCTGGATGGCCATCGCCATCGCGGAAGAAGCTCATCCCCAACTACAACAGCATCGCCGTACCACTGACAAATGGAACCCGGAAAATCGCCCCGGACAAAGTAGTATGGACCGCCGAATGCGAGACAGCATTCCAAACACTCAAGGACAGAATGACATCGGCGCCAGTGCTCCACCTACCCGATTTGACTCAGCCATTCGTTCTACGCACCGACGCAAGCGACTTAGGCCTCGGAGCAGTACTGCTACAGCGCGACCCCAAGAATGCAGAGACGCTATTCCCTGTCGCCTACGCCAGCAGAAAATTGAGACCCGCCGAGACCCACTACGCCACGTCGGAGAAAGAATGTCTTGGACTAGTCTGGGCCATACAGAAATTTCAACTCTACCTGTATGGGACACACTTCACAGTTCAGGTGGACCACCAACCACTATCGTTCCTGGCAGCCTCCAAATCCTTGAACTCTCGCCTGATGAGATGGGCACTCACCCTTCAGGCGTACTCATTCCAGATCGAGTACATACCCGGCAAAGAGAACCACGGAGCCGACTACCTCAGTCGCCATCTCGTGGAGGACACAGCAGCTGTCGCCCACCCAACACAACTAAGGGCCACAGCACCAGAATTCGTCCCCGCCCAGTAATACCCTGTCACTAGAGTCCATAGCTACCTGGCACAGCATTGCAGCTCAGGTAGAGCAACTTACTTAGCTTGTAAATAGGACCCTAGGATAGTGCAGCGTTAAACTAGGCTCTGTAGTAGAAAAAGGTCGAATCCAGTAGTCATCGCCTTTTTTCAGTTGAGGGAGCCTGTCACGAATTGGCTAGTTTAAACTCTGCCTATCGACTATTTAGCATTGTGTAGCCTTTGTAACAGTAGAGAGTTAGTATAGTACGCAGCAGCAATTAAATTACAGCACACTGCGAGCCTGAGCCACACACACAGCGCAGTGACGTCAGCACTTGAGTTTTGAATCGGACCGTTGGAACCAATGGGAGAGCTTAGGCAAAGTGGTTGGAGCCAGTTTGACTGGGTCCAAACCACGCACAGTTTTGGTCAGTTGGGAGGAATACACCGAAGTGTGAACAGCTAGATAGCTAGAGAAATCTCTACACACTTAGACCAGGAAGCAGGACTTAGAAGCATAGAATTCTATCAAGTCACAACGGGCCTGAACTTGTCAAACAGGTAAATGAACACCCTTCTGTTTCATCGTGATATATTTATATTATTGTTGAAATTATGTTTGTGGAATTTGCTATGCATAAATGTGAATTATTAATCCGAATTTGCGTGACCATGTGGAAGAGCCGACCACGAGGCGAAACACGACCGGTTGCGCCGCCATGTTGTATGCTGTACGGAACCACTGTTGTTTAATTTATATGTATGTTTGCAGACCAGTGGCTGTACCACTGAATGTTTATATTATTATTAATTCTGTATGTGTATAGTTAGACACGATTTATATTTATGTATGTATAGGAATTTAGAGTGAGATTCCAGTGGAACCCGGAAGTAGCAGAATGTTCGTCGCTTATGTGTAGAGATGTGGAGCTATCACTGAGGGCTACTTGGCTTTCAGTGAGACGCTCTGCACAAACCGATTATTCAGGGTTGTGCAGAATTTCGTCTCTTATATTCCAGGCGAGCTATCCCGAGCTACCCCGAGCTATCCTGGGCGCACCACTCCACAGAAACGACTAGTTGGCGGAGTATCCTCTACCGCACAAGACGGAAAGAGCGACCCGGAAAACTCCCTGTCAGCCCCCACAGCGTGGCAAGGGAACCCAACTACACAACGACACAGGTGGACCAGAAGCTACCTCACAGAAGGACTTCGAACCCCCACTCATGAGTTAAGTGCATAACACGAAGGTGCACTTAAACTGATTATAACAGGACCACAGTAGTCCAACTCTTCAGAAACTGTAAAACGGACCACAGTAGTCCAAATCTACATGAATTCGAATAGAAAGTGCCCGATGAAGATATAACAGCTGCCTAGACTATCAGCGATCGAACTCTTAGCAGTGACTGAGACATTTTAAGTTAGATTAGTACTTAGAGAATCTTGTATAGAGTAGAAGAAATAAATGTGTGATTTTAACTGTTATCAAGTGGCTGGACTACATATGATTCATAGCCGTGTGAAAGCTAGTGTGACAGTATTCTTTTACCATTTTTCTATCTATTTCTGTACCCCAACCTTAACACGGAACGAGCTAAACAAATAAATTTATTAAAGTAATTCATAGGGTGACTTACTAGCAGTTCCCACCGAATATACGTGAGGGTCCATAATTCCATTGTGCAGAGCCCATAAACCCCACGTGACAGTAATCACATATGAGTTTTGAACGTTCTGCACTGAGTTGAAAAACAAACCCAAATTTTACAAAAAATGACCCTAATTTACTGTTGTCTTGCTAATAAAGCAAAATTTTCAACATTAAAAAGGGATTTGCACGCGAAAGGCTTGCATTTTCTGAGTTCAAATCAGTACTTTTCTAACCATGCCCCCAAGGCGACGATTGACTGATGCGGATAGAAGCAGAGCATGGCTTCAGGAAGGGGTGGGGGTGAGAGAAGTTGGCAGGCGGCTGGGAGTGTCCCACTCCGTTGTCCAAAGGCTGTGGGAGCGCTTTAACAACACTGGAAGCGTCCAAGAACCAAGAAGGTCCGGACGCCCCCGCGTTACCACTGCAAGTCTGGAGGCACTGTGGTCTAATGGTAGTGCTTCGGCTTGCGGATCTGAAGGTCCCGGGTTCGAGCCCTGGCCGGGCCATTGTGTTGTGTCCCTGGGAAAGACACTTTATTCCTGTTTTCCTACTCCTTCGGATGAGAGTATAAACCGAGGTCTAGTCTGTGTCGCATACATTCCATCATAACGGACTTTAAAGATCTTGACGCTCATGTCCTAGACAAGAACACACCCAGCATGCACCTAGGTCCTTATCCCCCATCCCTGGCTGCCCAGGATTGTGCTCAGTTGTCTGGAGCATTATTACGATGCGCCCAAAGGCTGCGGGTGGGCGTCTCGGGCGCCTTGAGTTAGATCCTGTATCGGCCAGCGCCTTGAGCAGCTCTTGAGCTGAAAAAGCGCTATATAAGAACGATTAAATAAATAAATAAATAAGTCTGATAGTCAAGACCATTTCATCACCTTATCAGCTCTGAGGATGAGGTCCGCTACAGCAAACACCATCAGAAGACAGCTTCACGCAGCCAGCAATGTTAACGTCAGCGACCAGACAATTCGTAACCGTCTACACGAGGCAAACATGCGATCAAGACGACCAGCGTTACGGCCTTTGCTCACCCCAGCTCACCGTGCAGCGCGTTTGGCCTGGGCTCGGCGTCAGTTGGTGTGGACTAGGCAACATTGGTCAAGGGTGCTCTTTACAGACGAGTCTCGGTTCTCCTTGTCTTTCAGCGACCGTCGAGTGAATGTTTGGAGGCGTCCACGGGAGCGTTTTGCTGATGCGACGGTGCGCGAGCTTGACCGCTTTGGTGGTGGATCTGTAATTGATGTGGGGTGGCTTTGCATTAAACTTCAGAACACCCCTGCTCCAAATTCATGGCAACTTAAACGGTATTGGCTACAGGGATGACGTCCTACAACCTAGGGTTCTCCCAGCTATGCGGGCAATTGGGGAAGGTGCCATACTACAGGACGATAATGCCAGACCCCACCGAGCGCCTATCGTCCCAGGAAACATCCTCCATAACCTGATACGGTCCATGAGACAACGATGCCAAGAATGCATTGATGCAAACGGTGGCCACACCCGATACTGACTCTATAGATTTTTGGTTTCTAAAGTTTTGATTTTGTAAATGAGGGGTAAGTCTAGGTAAATTGAATTTACTCGAATTTTAAGCGACTGATCTCTAAAATCTTTTTTGTTATTGATGCAGAAATGATTGCAATAAAATATGATGAACTAATACATTGAATTCGTGTTTCTGATTTAAAGAGAGACCCATATGTCCAAGTGGGCCTTGTATTATTTTTTGAGTAGTATATTTTGATGTAATGTCTTTTAACATAAAACTACCATGGGTAATATGCAGCACGTATAGGCTGATTGCCTCACATTCACATGCAGACAGCTGTGGTCACAATCCATCTTATTCACCCTGTTTATCTCACTTTTGCAGAGTGCCCCATGAACAACATGATGACGACTTTCGTCAAATATGTGGAATGGCGGATTGTAGATTTTAACTTGAAGGCTATTTCCAACGTGACGGCGACTCAGTGCAAGGCAAGCTGCATTCAGGAACCAAACTGCGTCACCATCGAGCACAAGGACGTACGATTCCTCTCATGCAACCTTGCCAAAGTGACGGTCCTGGACGTGGACCCCAAGAAATGGGAACGTAACCTTTCCTACCCCTATGACTACTATCAGAGAGAATGTGCTTGACGCATGCACATCCATGCATGAAGCATCGGACTGCAGGCTGAGACCAATTTAGAAGCGCTTTGAGCTACTCTCGGAGCTGGATAACAGCGCTATATAAGAATGGTTCATATTTCTGAAGATAATAATAAGTCTGAAGTGTAACTTTTATGGCCACCAGTTCGTTCGAACATCGGAATACGTCTGTAGGTGAAATTCGTTTTAAATGTGTTAAAACCGGAGTAGACGTAAATGTTTCCGCTTTCGTATTTCCGTCGAGATAACATTTGGAATCTGTCGGTCGGTCTGTTGCACGCTGTATCTCATGAATCACTGAACGGACTAAACGTCATAGGCACATTACATAGGTTTGTGGCCAAGTCCCGTGTCATCATATTTGCTCTACCGTAAAGGTCAAGGTCGTTGGAGTCACTTTGTTGTTACATCTCAAAAACAGCTGGACCGACTTTGTTGACTTTTTGTTATGCAGGTACTTCAAATCATGGCCAATCATTCAGTAGCAGTTCTGTTTCAGTCAGTTGGTTGCACGTTGGTCGGTTCGCCGCTTCCAATGTCATATTTGATCAATGAACATGTTCCCTTATTCCAAGAATGAATTGACAGATTTTGAATATATTCACTTATACAAACACAGTACTGGAAGCTAAGCATTTCATTTCAGTCATTATTTGCACTTTGTCAAATGTTAATCATAAGGTCTCGATGTATCATTATTTTTTAGACACATTTTGATCTGTATCTATGACGGCCTTCTAGCACCAAAACCGGAAGATACCGGTAAACCACAGTGTTAATTAATAATTATTAGTATTTGCCACGACTTCCTGGCGCCAAAACCTGATAAGTACGAATATCATCAAGGGATAATTACAATTAGACCTATAATTGAAAAATTACAATAATGTCTTCGCGTGATCATGTTTAATTTTCAGTTTTGGCTCTCGCCATCCGTCTGGAAATGCACCAAAACCTAAAATTGTAATTTGCACTTAATAATTACAATTTGTACGAATTAATTATATAGTAAGATGGAGATGACAAGGGAGCGCAGCAGCCTTACCTTGGAATGTAGACTTATGGTCCTGTCTTTACAAATTGGCTTCAACCTCGCCAGGGCAGCAGTTGTTTGTGCGATCCTGGAGAGGACGTCCTCTTGGGACCCATTCTTTGATACAATGGCTCCTAAATATTTGAAGCTATGCACCGTGTTGAGGGATTGGCCTTGGACTTTGATGTCCGTGTTGATGCCATTGGTGTTGTTGGTCATCATTTTGGTCTTCTCTGCACTAATTTCCATTCCATAGGCTCTGGAGGTGATGTCAAGCCTCTCTACCAGCTGTTCAAGTTCTTGTTCCTCTCCAGCCAATCCATCAATGTCATCCGCAAAACGGAGAACGGAGGTTGGAGATTGCTCTTCCCCCTATACTGACTGTGCTTTCGAGGTCTGCAAGGGCATCTGACATGATGCGCTCTAGGAAGATGTTGAAGAGTGTTGGAGAGAGAGTAGGCATCCCTGACGCACACCGATTGTTGTTCTGAACCAGTTTCCGATGGCGCTGTTGTGGAGGACTTCACTGGTAGCCTTTGATGATTTCAATAAATTTAGGGCTGATGTTGTACACTCTCATTGGTGCCCACAGAGCTGCATGCCAGACTCGGTCAAACACCTTTTTGAAGTCTACGAACACATGATATAGATGTTGTTGGTGCTGTAGGTATTTCTCGCAGATTATTCTGAGGTTGAAAATCTGTTCAGTGGTACTTCGCCCTGCCCTGAATCCTGCTTGCTCTTCAGGTATGATTTATTCAGCTCCAACTTCCTATGATTGCGATATGGACCATCACAGCAGATTTCCAATGAAGAATACAAAGCATGGATATGAGGTGGTACAGAAGACTTCTGGGCATTTCCTATACCCAGCACATTACCAACGACGAAGTCCGACAGACCATCACACATGCCATTGGACAACACGATGACCTGCTCACAGTGGTGGAAAAACGGAAACTCCGATGGTATGGCCACGTCACTAGATCATCAGGTCTTGCAAAGACCATCCTGCAAGGCATAGTGCAAGGAGGTAGAAGAAGATGGAGACCGAGAAAGAGGTGGGAGGACAACATTCAAGAATGGACTGGTTTGACACTGAGCGAAACAATGAGGGTGTCTGAGCACAGGGAAAGATGGAGTACGCTGGTTAAACAATCATCTGTGGTGCACCTACGACCTCCGAGTTATGGGATAGGATAGGAAGGATAGGATAGACGAGTTAATTGTAAAAAACCATTATCACTAATACATGTAAATGCAAAGTTTGGCGCTAGTAAGACGCCTTAGCCAGTAGCCATGATAACGTACGAATTGAAATTATCAAGTGCCAAATTGTAAATATTCTGTGATAATTTACATTTTCGGTTTTGGCGCATTTATAGGCGGATTGCCAGAGCCAAAACTGAAAATTAAAAATGATCATGCGAAGATATTTGTAATTTTGAAATGATACTTGTAATTATTCTTTGCTAATCGTAATTGTTCCATGATATTTGTACATGTAATGATCTGATACTATTTGTAATAATCACGTTTTGGCGCTAGTACTAGTAGGCCATCATATGTGTCTCTATGGCTGAACCGATTTTAAAGTTATTTTCAGCTATGTGTGTGAGTAGAAATATATAACCGAATGGTTTGATATTCTGTAGACCTTAAGGGTGAGCGGATGTACAGCCCTTCTTTTGCCATTTAACTGCCAAATGCAACGAGTTAAATACAAATCCCGAACTGTAAGAGTAACGATAGCATCCTTGCTTTGTACATGTAAATACATCTCTTCACTTTTGCTTGTGTGTGTGTGCGTATGCGTATGTGGGTGTGAGCTTGAGTGTGTGTGTTTGTGTGCATACATATACACACTAATACACATACAAACACACTCACATTATATATACACAAACACACACACACGATACCCACAACAGGATCTTGTCTCCGCGCGAACAGGCTCCCTACTTTTACTTAAACAAGTACCACGTCCCGACCCCTACCTATCCATATACGGATACATGCGCCCGCTCATACATGAAATACACCATAAACTGCTATGGCATAATGATTAGATCATATTTTAATTATTGTTCTCGCATTATTAGGAGTAATGTGCTTTTCTCTTCTTCTGGAAATACTTTGAAATTGTCGGGAATCAAAACAAGCCAAATGTATGTCTGGTTGTCGGTCGGTCCGTTGCACGCTATATTTGCACAAGCACAGTCTTGTGTGGTATTCTTGTTTATACTTTCTTAAAGGTCAAGATCGATAGGATTAAGCATTTTATAAACCTGTTTTACGCCGTATCTCAAACCTGGTTCAAACAGGTTAGCTTGCAGATAGCTCAAGTAGTAGCCAATCGTTCCATGTTTTCATTTGGCTTCTTTAAGATAAATCTGAGACAGAACAGGCACACCAATATGAAGACGCTTTCAAGAATGCTGGCTTTCAGCAGTGAGTGCGAGTGTCTGGAAACACCTTTGAATTTTTTGCCATCTTGGTGTTGCTTTTCTTTCCTCCCGCCTGTTAATGATTAATTATGTATTGCTGGTTCTGTTGAGCACTTCACCGTTCCCGGTAATGTCTTTGTGGTAATGAAGAACAAAATGGGAATAAAATAATCTAAAGGTTATTTCGGGTACTTTTCTTTGTATGATGATGATGATGATAATGATGTTAATGATGATGATGATGATGATGATGATGATGATGATGATGATGATGATGATGATGATGATGATGACGATGGTGGTGGTGGTAGTGGTGGTAGAGGTGTACCTGTCGTAGGCGACGTCTAACTGGAAGTTATCTCCTGCGCATTTGTGTGTAAACAGTGCTTGCTTTGTCGATTAATTTATCAAAAATAGATCAGTTTTTCCTTTAATCTAAAAAACAACCTAGGAGCCACAGTGTTCTCCATTCACATAAAATCAATGGCGTACGCTTTTTGATTGATTGATTGATTGTTGCTTTAGGTCCAGCGGACTGTTCCGAGCCAAATCAGGACCGGACAACCCCCGATCCGCATAAAAGATCTGCTGAAACAATCCTAGTGGGAACATTGAATGCCCTCCACCGGCCAGTCACTTTACAATAAAGACATCCCACGCAGGGGACGGCTGAGGCTTTACCCCAACTACTCGAACCCCCGGTTACAAAAACAAAATAGAATACAAACATCATTATAAATTATCAATAAAACATATACATATAAAATGCCTATATTGCTAAATAATAACATCATAGGAAGCCCTAGTGACCACCCGGCAGAAAGCGTCCAACACTCCCAAGCTGATCCAACAGACCTCATACACAAACAAGGAGTCTTGTCCAGGAAGAGTTTTCAAGAAAAAGGTAGGTCATTGATCTAGCGAGGAAAAAGATAGTATAGCAGAGTGATAGGACAGAGCAGGAATGGGAAAGAGTAAATGAGGAAGACAGCGACAGTGGGAATTTAAAGCACTAAATTTCCAGAAAGTGGGGATACTATTTATACTGAAACCCCAGGCACCCCAACGTGGGTATGTGCGATCCATTGCAAGGGCTTCCTCATTGTTCAATGGAAAAACATTGAATACAGACCGTTTAGCCGGGAGGGCTGACAGAAGTTTATCCCAGAACATTTCATTCAGGCTGTACGGAATGATTGGCCACAGTTTGAGCTAAATGCAAGCTATGGAAAAATCAACAGTGACATCCGAAAAGGCATGCGCACCGCAATGGAGAACTGGATAGGAGATCATTGCCAAAACATAGAGAACAGTCTGAAGGAGAACAACAGCAAGAAGGCCTACCAGACTGTGAATCGGCTGACAAGTGTTAAACAGTCCAAGATCTCCACGATCCAAAATAATACTGGCATATGCCTTACAGAAGAAAAAGAAGTATTGGATAGATGGATAGAGTACTGCTCTGACCTTTACAACCACTCACCAAATGGAGACCCAACAGTTCTAGCATGTCCTCAGAACAGAGAAGAAGAAGAAGAAATCTTCAAATTCCCCGAGAAGAAGTTGAGGCAGCAGTGCAATCGCTGAAGAAAGGGAAGTCAGTGGAAGTGGACAACATACCCGCAGAATTGCTTCAAGCAGTAGGAGAAGCGATAAATGACGCCTTCACCATTATCTGTAACAACATCTGGCAGAGAATGGAGTGGCCTACACATGGACCCACTCGCTTGACATCACTCTTCCCAAAAAGGGTAAGCTTCAGGAGTGTGAAAATTACCGCACCATCAGCCTCATCAGCCACCCCAACAAGGTCCTCCTAAAAATAATACTCAACAGGTTGAAACTCCAAGCTGAACAAATCATAGCTGAAGAAAAAAAATAATAATAATAAATAATACAGGATGCTATATACGCGCCTTTCCCCAAATCAATCAGGCTCAAAGCGCGGCGATCTATACCAACATACACGCTCACCTGTCTCATTTACCCTCACACACACATAACACACATCCATCACTCAAACAGGTGGTGTAAAGGCAGGGAGATCGCTATTAGAAGACGGAAACAAAATCGAATTTTTATTTTTGAAATTTTTATATTGACTGCGTCCTGTACCATTATTGAAGGGAGGGAGGAAACCGGAGTGCCCGGAGAAAACCCTCGGTGACCTCAATAGTCTCGTACCTAAGTCACATACGTTCGCCCCTTGTGGGAATCGAACCCGCGACCTTCGGCATAGAAAACCGGCGACTTATCCACTGCGCCACGAGCAGGATTCAGGCAGGAAGAAGTACTACTGAACAGATTTTCAATCTCAGAATAATCTGCGAGAAATACCTACAGCACCAACAACATCTATATCATGTGTTTGTAGACTTCAAGAAATGGTTTGACCGATTCTGGCATGCAGCATTGTGGGCAACCATGAGAGCGTGCAACATCAGCTCTAAAATTATTGAAGTCATCAAAAACCTGTATGACAAGGCTACTAGTGCAGTCCTCCACAACAGCTCCATCGGAAACTGGTTCAGAACAACAATCGGTGTGCATCAAGGATGCCTACTCTCTCCGACAATCTTCAACATCTTCCTAGAGCGCATCATGTCAGATGCCCTTGTAGATCACGATGGCACAGTCAGCATAGTGGGTAGAGCAATCTCCAACCTTCGTTTTGCGGATGACATTGATGGATTGGCTGAACAGCTGGTACAGAGGCTTGACACTTTTTTTGGGTTGCAGTTTCTTATCCCTTTCTTTCGGAAAACTCTGGGCCGCCTCCCCTGGGGAGGGCGTAGTCGCAGCCTGTGGCGCGCCCAAACCCAACCTATCTAACATTATTTTGTAATTTTTAAAATTTTGCTGGGGGAGCAAACCGGAGTACTCGGAGAAAATTTCCGAGACGTTGCCCGAGTCGAAAGTAAATAATATTCGGAGAAACATAACGCCCAGATGCTGGATCGAACCCACACCTATCAGGTGGCCGTGGGTTTCTGGCTTGTGGACAAGGCAAGTTAGTCCCGCCTTAGCCCACTTAGTCACAACGCTCGCTACCACCTCCAGAGCCTATGGAATGGAAATAAGTGCAGAGAAGACCAAAATGTTGACCAACAACACCAATGGCATCAACATGGACATCAAAGTCCAAGGCCGACCCCTCAACACAGTGCATAGCTTCAAATATTTAGGAGCCATTGTATCAGACAATGGGTCCCGACACAAGTCCTCTCCAGGATCGCACAAACAACAGCTACCCTGACAGGGTTGAAGCCCATTATGAAAGACAGGAGAAGCAGTCTACATTCCAAGATAAGACTACTACGCTCCCTTGTCATCTCCATCTTCCTATACACTTGTGCATGTAAAACATGGACCCTCACAGCAAATCTACAACGTAGAATACAAGGCGTGGAGATGAGGTGCTACAGAAGACTTCTGGGCATTTCCTATACTCGGCACATCAGCAATAACGAAGTCCGACAGACCGTCACACAAGAAATGGGACTACATGATGACATACACACAGTGGTGAAGAAACGGAAACTCCGATGCTATGGCCACGTCACCAGAGCATCAGGTCTTGCAAAGACCATCCTGCAAGGTACGGTGCAAGGAGGCAGAAGAAGAAGGAGACAGAAACAGAGGTGTGAGGACAACATTCGAGAATGGATTGGCTTGACACTGAGCGAAGTCATGAGGATTGCTAAGAACAGAGAAAATGGAGTACGCTGGTTAAACGATCATCTGTGGTGCCCCTACGACCACCGAGTTACGGGATAGGATAGCATAGTTATGAGTGTCTGGAAATATATCTGGATATCTTGCCGTTAAAAACGAACAACGAATTCAAACCACTCCGAATATTTCGTAAAGTCGAATGCTGTTGGTTAAAGTTTAATGTAAAGACCACGCAACAGTGGGTGTACATTTTATATAGTTGTGTATTCAGCCCGCACTCTGTCTCTCGGGATTCCAGACAATAAGCCTAGTTCATTAAATTTCCCATGAATAGTTCTGGGCCCGTATGCATGTCGCGCCATTATCTGTGCTAAAGGGTCAGTTTGGCTAACTAGAATATTATTTGGCTGTTAGCGGTATGAATGACCTACATTAGCTGCCTAATCGTAAATTAAATTTAATTCTGCGGTACCCCTCCATTAGCGAGCCTAACTGGCCAACTACCGTGCGGTTTCAAGATGGCGGTGAATGTTTGGCTTGCTAACCAAAGACGTAATATTTTGCGCCGAAACAGAATTTTCCGCGATCGCAATAATCCTTTAGATCGCTACGATGACGTAGAACTATACGATAAATTCAGGTTTAGACGTGAAGCAAGGAGTACTAATAAATTAGGGATGCAATTGAAGTATCGAATCGACAAGGAACTTTACCGCCAGTGTTGCAAGTTTGTCTTGCCACAGGCTGCGAAGTCCGTAGGCCTCAATTACATATGTATAGCATGTTAATGAGGCCTACGGACTTCGCAGCCTGTGATATTGCCAACTTTTATTTTCAGTTCTTCCACTGTTCTATTTGCCACGCCTAAGGAATTGACCCGTTGACAGATGAATTTCCAAACATCAGTTTTTCTTTTATTGGTGACGGCTTTGGAGTGGCTTGCCGTCAACAATTCCTTATGCATTCTGTACTCTTCGTACAGAACGCTACATTCCTCTGCTGAGAAATTTATTTTTCGAGCACGTTTTTTTTCTGCCTCCATCTTTGCTGCAATCTTTAACCACAACTACGCATTGCGCATGCTCATAATCGTAAAAGCGGAAAGGATTCCCTCCAATCTAAAAATAAGTTGTTGTTAGCTAACGGCGCGCTTTTTTTGCAACGTGCATACCAATTAGATTTCGCTCAAACTGGTCAGTTTAATAACCGATGGGTTAGTACTAATGACAATTACTTTTAAATGCCCAACGTGCATACGGGCCCTGGTACTTTTGTTTTAAAAACGTTTTTAAGAGTATGTTAACAAAGCTACATGTTTAGTACTTACAGATACGATGGTATGCAGACTAACGGGAAGCTAAAGAATTATTTTCTTCGTTTGCGCTTTACCATTCCAAAGATCTGTTCAAGATTGGTTGAAACCGAGTTCTAACTCAAGCCGCCGAAGGCTCCAACTTGCTGTTTGGCCATCTAACGCCCGTACAACTAAGCGGCCGAGGGAGAATAGAACATGGTGCTAGCTGTATATGTTTATGTTTATGGCGTTCAAACATATAGGACACGAGCGTCAGGGTTTTTAAAACCCCAAAGATGTTCTCCCTGGTCGATGTTTTCACAGAGATTTTTGTGACCGTCCTGGAAACAGAGGGTTGACCCACTTTTACCTCGGAGATCCTAAACGTACTTTGAAGTTAATTGGAGCATGGTGACGTATCTTTAAAAAAAAACAACGCAGAATGTGTGACCTGCGCACGCCCACTTGTATTTTTGACCTAACCTGGCCTTTTGTTCAGTTTTGACACTCGACTTCTTTGCACTTAACTTTCAGTCCAAATCACGGATGGTGGAACTGTTCTGAACAGGAATCGAATCTTGTGTTTTTATTTGTATTATACTATAATTATAATAATTATATATAATACAATAATAATACTTTTTTGGCATTTGTGAATTAACGCGCCTACCTCGCAGATCCTTGTTGCATAAAAAAATCCAAATATTGACAAATTAATCAACCAGTGATTTTGAAGACTAGAAAGAGGCGCGCGCGTTCAATCTTCATTCCAAGAGCACCAGAGTCTTTCGTCAGCAATCGCCATCATGCATTTAGTGTCAGTGATTTCCATTACTTTCGTTTTGGCTTTGACCTTCGTTCGTGTCTCGAGCGTTCAGGTACCTGCGGAGCAGGCCCCTCGCGATCCAGCGCTTGATGACCTCATGTTCACAGACCACATCGTTTTAGAGGCCAGAACCAGATCCAAACTGGAATGCGGTCGACTTTGTGCCAGCACCTTTCGCTGTATTGCTTTCACCTGGTATGGTGGCAACCAATGTCGAGGTCATAAAGTTCTAATGACAATGAGCAGCTCAAATATTGCGTCAGTTGGAGCCAGAACGTACATGTTTTCAGGTAGGTGGCCTCCTAACCATATTATTCGACAGCAACGATAATGATAACGACAATGGTGATGATAATGATGATGACGATGATGATGATGATGATGATGATGATGATGATGATGATGATGATGATGATGATGTCCATGATGATGATGATGATGGTGATGATGATGATGATGATGATGATGATGATCACAGAGATGGGAGCACTGGGACCAACTGAGTGCGTGACTGTGAACGACTGCCCCATGAGAGTGAACCACTTGACGTGTTTCTACGGACAGTGTCTTTGCGAGCCTGGCTACTACCACTCCATCTCCGCAGGAACCTGCTTGGCACGTGAGTCACCCATTTCCTCTTAACCTCATGGGGTGCAGTGAGCTTGGGATTGGAGTAATGTGTGTGTGTGTGTGTGTGTGTGTGTGTGTGTGCGTTTGTGTGTGCGTTTGCTTGTGTTACACGGTTATTTATCAATAGCCGATTCAGCCCCGATGCTTGAATCTTGATAAGTGTAACTCGAATTCCTTTATCCACGCAATCTGTTCACTCAACAACAAGGCAGGAGTCGTCGTATAAAGTTTTTCAGCTTTGTTCAGCAAACATCAACAACTGCATACAAGATCGCTTTCCGAAAATCACTTCAAAGATCCTCATCAAAAATCATCATAAATCACCCCTACAAGCACACAGTGCATTACCTATATATCCTCTCTGCAATCGAGAAAAAGTTCGAACATTCCAGCATGACGCAGTAACACCCAATCAAAAACAAAAATCGTCATCGGAAGTATGCACTGTCTTACGTCATTAGGCTAGTAGAATCGCTTAGTTATTACCAGATCTTTCTGGATGCTTCGGTCGATAATAAACAAGTAATTCCAGGAAATTCTCAACAATATCGACCAACGAAAATTATCAACATTATACAAAGTGTTACGTTGAAACGCGAACGATAGTATGTCTGAAGCGCGGACGATAGATCTAATCATTTCGATTTGCAAAGTATTCAATGATGGAGTTTATTTACCTTTGATTTGAGTTTGCGTTGTGGTTTGAGGAAGCTTTGTATAACGTTGATAATTTTGTTGGTCGATATTGTTGGAGAATTCTCTAGATCTGCTTATTTACTGTCGATGGAAATTTCCCCATAAATGTCGAAGTTTGTGAACGTTCCCGGAAGAAGAAATATGTATGACGTAAGACAGTGATGACGAAGTTTAAAGCGATTGGTAAATTGCGTCAAACGAGATCGTTCCACCTTGTTCTGGACTAGAGAAAAAATTATATATTCGATGCTCTGTGTTGTTGTTGATAGAGCTGTTGATAGTGAGTTGGAAAGTAAAAAGTTGAGAGTGGAAAAGCGATTGTATGCAGTTGTTGATGTGTGCTGAATAAAAGTGGAAAACTTCATACGTCGACTCTGTGACTTGTATGCTGATTGTACGGGTTGCGTGGATATACGAATCTGAGCTACACTCATCAGTACTTCAGCTTTGGGGCTGAATCAACACTGATAGAAAAACACCAACATCGAATCGAGTGTAACACAAAGCGTCTTCTAGCAGCAACGCAAAATCAAATCAAAGGAAAATACACGCTGTTATTGTGTGCTTTGCAAAACAAAATGATCGGATCTATCGTGCGCGTCTCAATCGTTACAGTTCATGTGTCTGACCGTGTGTGTGTGTTGGTGTGTTTGTGTGTGTTTTTATGTGCGTACGCATAAGCCTTGAAATGGGTGACTGACCTTGCTTTTTATGCGGAGAATGGGTTTGTGTATTAGCCACCCACTTTTTTTTCCAGCCACCCACTTTTTTCTAAGTGCGCGGGAGTGCTCTTTCAGTGCATGGGAGTGCAGTTGTAGTGCATGAGAGTGTTTTAAGTACAAGGGAGTGCTCTATCAGGGACGGAGAAAATCCAGTCAATTTTCGGGAAAATTTTGAAGAAAGTTCGACTTATGTCGTCCCCTATAGGAGACGAACTAGGTCAACTTTTGAGACGGATAGAGCCAATTTTGCATTACATTCTTACATTTTTTAGAAGAAATTTGCGTTCTCTCCGTCAAAAATACCACTTTCCGATTCCTACACTCTAAAATAAACCCAGTTTTGTTGTTCTACATACTTGTGTGTGTATGTGTTTGTATATTTGTGTGTGTGTTTGTGTGTGTGTTTGTGTCTGTGTTTTTTGTGTGTGTTTGTGTGTGTATCTTTGTGTTTGTGTGTTTGTGTGCTTGTTGGTGTGGGTTTGTTGGTGTGTGTGTCTGTGAGTTTGTTTGTTTGTGTCTGTGAGTCTGTTTTTTTGTGTGTGTTTGTGCGTGTGTGCGTGTGTGTGAGTGTGTGTGGGATGATAGGCTCTAGGAGGGTGTGAGAGAGGAGAAGATTCAGGAGGTGGACGGAGGGGGGGGGGGGGTATTATGGGTGTGGGGAAATGGGCGTAATTCACGACCTGTGCCGACTTCATTACAACGTTGGTAAAGTAAACGGATTTGGTTGTAATGCAGTTATCGAAATGTGCGCGCATGTGTGAAATGCTCAGGCGCATGTGTATTTGTGTTTAAGTGTAGCTACAGTCAAGGTTTTAGTCAGTGATTACGAAATATTTTTATGTAATGTCTTTTAACATAAACCTACCATGTGTAATGTGCAGCACGACTCGTATAGGCAATGCTGATTATCTCACATTCACATGCGGACATCTGGGGTCACCATCCGTCTTATTCAATCTGTTTATCTTACTTTTGCAGAGTGCCCCATGCGCAACAGGACCTACACTTTCATCAAGTATGTGGAATGGCGGATTGTAGATTTTAACTTGAAGGTAATCCACAACATCACGCTGACTCAGTGCAAGGCAAGCTGCATTCAGGAACCAAACTGCATCACCATCGAGCACCAAGACATACAATTCCTCGAATGCCACCTTGCAGCAGTCACGGTCCTGGACGTGGACCCCCAGAAATGGGAACGTAACCTTTCCTACCCTTATGACTACTATCAGAGAGAATGTGCTTAACGCGTGCAACGATGCATCCATGCATGAAGCATCGGACTGCAGGCTGAGACCAATAATTTAGAAGCGCTTTGAGCTACTCTCGGAGCTGGATAAAAGCGCTATTTAAGAACGGTTCATAATTCTGATATCAATTAAAAGTCTGAGGTGTAACTTTTATAGCCGCCAGTTCGTTCGAACATCGGAATACATTTGTAGGTGAAATTCGTTTTAAATCTGTTAAACCGGAGTAGACGTAAATGTTCCGCTTTCGTATTTCCATCGAGATAACATTTGGAATTTGTCGGTCGGTCCGTTGCACGCTGTATCTCATGAATCACTGAACGGACTAAACGTCATAGGCACATGACAAAGGTTTGTGGCCAAATCCCGTGTCATCATATTTGCTCTACCGTAAAGTTCAAGGTCGTTGGAGTCACTGTGTTGCTACATCTCAAAAACAGCTGGACCGATTTTGTTGATTTTGCGTGTGGGAGAGGTGAGGGGGAAGGTATGCAGGTACTTCAAATCAGGCCAATCATTCAGTAGCAGTCCGGGTTCAGTCAATTGATTGCACGTTGGTCGGTTCGTCGCTTCAAATGTCATTTTTGATCAATGCACACAGGCGGCGGAAGCAGGGGGGGCAGGGGGGCCATGCCCCCCCCCCCCTTGAAAAATGTTGGAGGGGGCAGCCTTATATATTGCCCCCTCCAATAATGAGAAGTGGTTTTTTTTTTTTTTTTTTTTTTTTTTGCCAGGGCATCAAAGGATTTTTTTTCTTCAAATGGAATCAAGCAATACAAGTGTTTATCATCATAATCATCATCATCACCCTCTGATCAGTGAGAGAAGTTCGTCCCTTCGTCATCATTTCCTGTCGACGCGTCATAATCGTTAGCCTTAGCATAGATCAAACTGACAAAGTGACCGACAGTTTTCGACATCGTGCACATCACAGTCGCGTTTTGAAAACTTTAATTTGCTGTCAGTTTTTACAGTCTACCGTTTTCAATATCAGCAATTTTCTCGACTACAAGTGAAGAAGTCAGCAAAATGGCAAATGCTTTGACAACTGCATGGTGTTATTGTTCCTCGTCAAGCATCCCGACAGACTCTCCGTGACAACCAACCTGCGGCCACTCCAGAAGAATATTTCAAGATTAGCATTGCCATTCCTTTCTTGGAACACCTGTCAATTCCAACCGAATTGGACTCGAGGTTCAAAAATGCTGGTCTAGCAGTTGATGGTCTATGTCTGGTGCCAAGCACTTTAATAGACAACCAGGATGGTTTCATGCAGGTTCCAGAAGGGGTGATGCTGGCAATGTTGTGGGAGTCTGACCTACCAGACAACGCTACCCTTGATGCAGAATACCAACGGTGGGTTTGCAAATGGCGAAGTGCTGCTGAGAATGCGACAGCTATCATCCCATCCACGGCATCAGAAGCACTGAAACATTGTGACATGGATTTTGTATCCCAACCTGTTCATCATGCTTTAGAACCTTTGCTACTGTCACTACTGCCGAGTGTGAGCGTTCAAACAGTCAGTTGCGCAACCTGAAAAACTACCTGCGCTCTACAATGGGGCAACAGAGACTAAATGGACTTGCTTTACTGAAAGTGCACAGGGATGTTGATATTGACTTCAAAGAGGCAGTGAACTGTTTTGCCAGAAGATACAATTCACAAATGGTACTAATGCTGAGGAACCTAGTGCAGCAAGACTGAATTAAGTGAAAGCAGGGCGGTGATGATCATAAACTACAAGGTAAAGCTTTATACCGTTAACGATCAACAAAAAGTAGTGAATAATAATAGTATACAAAACATCTCTGCTGATAAATAAATGTGTGTGTGTGTGTGTGTGGTTTTTTTAAGGGAGGGGCAGAGGATAATTTTGTACCCCAGAGTTTGTCAGTTCAATTGTTCAAAAAGCTCAAAGTCCCAGACCATCACAGATGGCTTTTTCAAGGTTCAGATTGCACCAGATTGCACCATTTTGCATCCTTGAAAAAAAAAATTTCCGGGGGAGCATGCCCCCGGACCCCCCTAGAAGGCTCGGCGCTTCGCGCCTTCGCTGAATCTGTAACCCCCACCCTCGACTTTTCCCAGGTCTGGCCCTCATGTCAGTGAATATAATGTGTGTGTGCCCCCCCCCCCCCCCAATCCTGAGCAGCTTCCGCCGCCTGTGATGCACATGTTGCCTTATCACAAGAATGACTTGACCGATTTTGAATATATTCACTTATACAGATACAGTACCGGAAGGCACTTTATTTCATTCATTATTTTCACTTTTTCAAATGTTAACCATAAGGTCTAGATGTATTATTATTTTTGAGACACATTTTGGTCTGTATCTATGACGCCTTCTAGCGCCAAAACCTGGGAGTTACCAATATCACGGGATAGTCCACAGTGTTAGTTAATAAATATCAGTATTTGTCACGCCTTCCATGCCCTGTGGGTTCGGGCACTGATTAGAATGCACCCAACGTTTCCCGACGTGTCGTAAGAGGCGACTAACAAGGGTAATGTCAGCACGGCATCACTGGGCGAAAGTCTTCTACACAGAAGTCAATGGCCAGGACGGAAGAACCTCATGTTACTACAGGTTCAACGACCACGTGCTTGGGGCCAAGGCGAGCCACATTGTATTCGTGGATATCGGCTGTGGCCAACAGCCTGGAGAGGATTGGGCCCTGCCAGGTCTTTCTTGCCCAAGACACACTGCATGATGAATAAAACCATTTACTCCATACCAGATCGGTCGTCGCCCGGGTCAACAAGGACCGCACCTTCCGTTGACCACCAGGTCGGAGGTGATAAGTGTGCTACTGATGGACAACTTAGCAAGATCCGCACCATAAATAACATCGTCATGGGAACCTGGAATGTCAGGACCCTAAATGCGGAGGGAAAATTAGAAGAACTGGCCCACGAGATGGACCACTATCGATGGAACATTTTAGGGATCAGCGAGCTGCGCTGGAAAGGCCTAGGTGAAACAACGACCGACAAAGGTCACAATCTTTATTTCAGCGGTAGAGATGGCAGGCACGAACACGGCGTTGGATTCTTAGTCCACAAGCGAAAAATACTTACAACACCAACAATATCTATATCATGTGTTCGTAGACTTCAAAAAGGCGTTTGACCGAGTCTGGCATGCAGCTCTGTGGGCAACCATGAGAGTGTACAACATCAGCACTAAAATTATTGAAGTCATCAAAAACCTGTATGAGAAGGCTACCAGTGCAGTTCTCCACAAAAGCGCCATCGGAAACGAGTTTAGAACAACAATCGATGTGCGTCAGGGATGCCTACTCTCTCCAACACTCTTCAACATCTTCCTAGAGTGCATCATGTCAGATGCCCTTGCAGATCACGAAGGCACAGTCAGCATAGGGGGAAGAGCAATCTCCAACCTTCGTTTTGCGGATGACATTGATGGATTGGCTGGAGAGGAACAAGAACTTGAACAGCTGGTACAGAGACTTGACATTACATCCAGAGCCTATGGAATGGAAATAAGTGCAGAGAAGACCAAAATAATGACCAACAACACCAATGGCACCAACACGGACATTCAAGTCCAAGGCCAATCCCTCAACACAGTGCATAGCTTTAAATATATAGGAGCCATTGTATCAGACAATGGGTTCCGACAGGAAGTCCTCTCCAGGATCGCACAAACAGCTGCTGCCCTGGAGAGGTTGAAGCCAATTTGAAAAGACAAGACCATCAGTCTACATTTCAAGGTAAGACTGCTGCGCACCCTTGTCATCTCCATCTTCCTATATGCTTGCGAAACATGGACCCTCACAGCAGATCTACAACGAAGAATACAAAGCATGTAGATGAAGTGCTACAGAAGACTTCTGGACATTTCCTATACCCAAGACCATCATTCAAGCCATTGGACAACACGATGACCTGCTCACAATGGGGAAAAAACGGGAACTCCTATGGTATGGCCACGTCACCAGATCATCAGGTCTTGCAAAGACCATCCTGCAAGGTACATTGCAAGGAAGTAGAAGAAGAAGGAGACCGAAAAAGAGGTGGGAGGACAACATTCGAGAATGGACTGGTTTGACACTGAGCGTAACAATCAGGGTTGTGGAGGACAGGGAAAGATGGAGGATGCTGGTTAAACGATCTTCTGTGGTGCCCCTAGAGTTACGGGATAGCATAGGATAGGATAGGATTTTCAGCTATGTGTGTGAGTAGAAATATATAACCGAATGGTTTGCGATTCTGTAGTCCTTAAGGGTGAGCGAATGTATTGCCCTTCTTTTGCCATTTAACTGCCAAATGCAACGAGTTAAATACAAATCCCGAACTGTAATAGTACATGTGATGATATATCATTGCTTTACACATGTATATAAATCTCTTCACGTTTGCTTGTATTTGTGTGTGTGTGTGTGTGTGTTTGTGTGTGTGTGTGTGCGTATGCGTATAAGTAGGTGTGTGTGTGCTTGAGTGTGGGTGGGTGTGTTTGAGTGTGTATGTGAATACACATACACACTAATACACACACAAACACAGTCACATTATATATACACAAACAAACTCCCAATTCAATCACTTCAAATATATTTGAATATTCAGAGAGAAGATAGACTGTGTACTCTGTGTGATCTGGGCGAACTAGATGATGAATTTCATTATCTGTTTAGATGTACAAATTCTGTGTTGGTTGTTAACAGACTTTCTTTAGTACCTCAATACTTCAGGAATCACCCGAATAAGTTACATCAGTTAATGAACTCTAAATCTAAACGCAGGTTGTCTGATTTAAGCCGTTTTATAGGATTATTTTTTCACTTTTCCAATAGTGACGCACAGTTCTCTTTTAATTTTATTTCAAACTTCTATTTTCTTGGCTGGGACCTACTTGAATTGTTGTTTTAATTTTAGGGGGTGGGGGGTGGGTAGGTGGGTGGATTTTTGTTTCTCCACGTGTTTAATACCTTTTTCTTAAGGGGCTAGGTCTGGTTTGAATTTTCAAAAAAATCGATTTTTGGAAATTATCATTTTTCATAAGTTAATAACTTAGTCTAATATATCTATTTTCATATGCTGTTATCCTTTTTTCAAAATATTGCATAGTTTTCTTGCAATAAGCATCGAAAGTAGGTAGGTATAGGGCCAAAATCGCTTCAAAATGACCGATTTTTGCGAGAAAAATATCAGTTACAAAACAAAAATGCTAAAGAAAATAATGAGCCTGCCCGTCTCCCTTGCTTTACAACTTCTGTACAATGACTGGAAAAAAAAAAGGCCAGCCATATTCTACAGGTGCCTATTGACAGGATTTCAGGTAAAAATGTGTCAATTTTTAATGCCGAAACTTCGCGAAAAATCACAGGCGTAGCGAACTGCATGCAAGGTATCTCCTACAAATGTTAACCAAATCACCTGAAATTTTGCACATCTTCTGTAGACATAATTTCCATGAGTATGAACTAGAATTAAGCTTATTGAATGAAAAATGGATTTTTTAGAATTTTTTAAATATACAATATTTAATTAAAAAATGCCTGTATTACTCATTCAGCATCAAAATTTTTATTTTTCAAAAAAACTCAAAGATCTTAGTTCATTCTTATCAAAATGGACTTATCTACATATGTGCCAATTTTTATTTCAGTTTGATGAATAGTTTTTGTCTAACAGTGCTTACAAAATTACCAACTTTAGCCGATTTTGCGTTTACGCGTACTCTAATTTTTCCCACTAAATAATTTATTTAACATTTTCTACTCAATTAATGGCAATAATTGTTTTTCTCCTGCATCTACATTCATTTATGAGTAGCTCTGCAAAATTTCAAGTCATCTGGTCCATTAGAAGCTTCAAAACAAAATTACAAAGATAATTAACCGTATTCAAACCAGACCTAGCCCCTTAAATATTATGGATTTGTTTATTTACATGTTTTCTCCATCTGGTGCTCGTATATTAACTTAATGTTCGTATGTCATTTTGTGTGTGTGCAATATTCCTGTACACGGCTATGCCGTTCTTCTTGACTTCTGCATGTTTGTTGTATCTCCATCACACCACCCCAACCCACCCCTTTTTGGGTTCACGCCCTCCCCCTCTCCCCCACCCCCCGGGCTCGGAGCCTTATTTAATATTGTTTGATGATAATGTATGAAATTAAAGGTCCAGGTTTAAAAGTTTTTTAAGTTTCAAAGATACAATAATGTACCTAGAGAAGAACGGTTATGTATTATGTGTGACTTAGAAGTAATTGGTGACGAGTTTCATTATTTATTTACACGTAACAATTCCTTGCCGATAGAAAACATTTTGGGAAAATTCTTTTTTTAAGAAAATATTTTTGGACTCATTCAAATGTCTTTAAATTTAACCAGCTGAAGAATATTGAATCAAATAGCAGGTTGCTAAATTTAAGCCGCTTTATTGGAGTTGGAGTTTTGTCACTTTTTATATATTGTGCATTCCCTTTTATCTTCTTTTGTGAACCCTGCGATGCTGTACATTTTTCTTTCCATGTTGAACCAATGTAAACCTTAATACGGGTGTTTGACATTTCAGAGGTTTGTCTTGTGATGCCTATCATTGTTTTTTAATGTCTGTAATTCCCCCCCCTCCCTTTCCTCCAATTTTCCCCTACTTTTGGCTAAAATGCCCCCTGGGCTATGAGCCTTGTTTTATGCTAGGAATTATATGTGGTTGTGAAAAAAAAAGGACAAAGTTCCAAACACACGCACACACAAAGATACCAACAAACAATGTCCTCTCTCGGCACAGACTCCCTACTTTTACTTAAACAAGTACCACATCCCGACCCAACCTATCCATATACGCATACATGCACGCGCTCATACATGAAATACACCATAAACTGCTATGGCATAATGATTAGATCATATTTTATTTATTATCTCACATTATTGGGATTAATGTGCTTTTCTCTTCATCTGGAAATACTTTAAAATTGTCCTGAATCAAAACAAGCCAAATGTCTGTCTGCCTGGTTGACCGCGGGTCCGTTGCACGCCATATTTTCATAACCACAGTCTTTTGTATTATTCTTGTTTGTACGTTCTTAAAGGTCAAGATCGATGGAAAGCATTTTATGAACCTGTTTTACGCTGCATCTCAAACCTGTTTGAAACAGATAAGCTTGCAGATAGCTTAAAGAGTGGCCAATCGTTCAATGTTCTCATTATTTTGGCTTCTTTAAGATAAATCTGAGACAGAACAGGCGCGCGAATATGAAGACGCTTTCGAAAATGTTGGCTTTCAGCAGTGAGTGCGAGTGTCTGGAAACACCTTTGAATTTGTTGCCATCTTGGTGTTGCTTTTCTTTTCTCCCTCTTTTAATGATGAATTATGTATTGCTGTTTCTGTTGAGCACTTCACTGTTCACGGTAATGTCTTTGTGGTTATCCAAAATACTTTGAATAAAACAAAAGGTTATTTCGTGTTTCTTTCTTTGTATGATGGTGATGATAATGATGATGATGATGATGATGATGATGATGATGATGATGATGATGATGATGATGATGAATGTCTTTGTGGTTATCCAAAATACTTTGAATAAAACAAAAGGTTATTTCGTGTTTCTTTCTTTGTATGATGGTGATGATGATGATGATGATGATGATGATGATGATGATGATGATGATGATGATGATGATGATGATGATGATGATGATGAGAATGATGATGGTGGTGGAGGTGGTGGTGTACCTGTCGTAGACGTTTTCGGAAGCAGCGACGGCTAACTGGAAGTTACCTCCTGCGCATTTTTGTGTAAACAGTGTTTGCTTTGTCGATTAATTTATCAAATATACACCAGTCTTTCCTTTAGTCTAACAAACGTGAAGCCACAGCGATCTCCATTCACTTAAAATCAATGGCGTACGCGATCCATTGCATGGGCTTTCTTGTCTCTCCAAGTCTCTCCAAGAATATTCCGGTCAGACGTACGGAATTATTGGCCACATTTTGAGCTATCTGCAAGCTATCAAAAAATCAACAATGACATCCAAAAAGCATGCGCACAGCAAAGGAGAACTGTAAAGAAGAGCAAGCTGCACTGGTAGCCTTGTCATACAGGCTTTTGATGACTTCAATAATTTTAAGGCTGATGTTGTACACTCTCATGGTTGCCCACAGAGCTGCATGCCAGATTCGGTCAAAGGCCTTCTTGAAGTCTACAAACACATGCTATAGATGTTGTTGGTGCTGTAGGTATTTGTCATAGATTATTTTGAGGTTGAAAATCTGTTCAGTGGCACTTCGCCCTGCCCTGAATCCTGCTTGTTTCAGCAGCTATGATTTGCTCAGCTTGGGGTTACAACCATTTGAGTATTATTTTCAGGAGGACCTTGCTGGGATGGCTGATGAGGCTGATGGTGCGGTAATCTTCACACTCCTAAGATTACCCTTTTGGAGAAGAGTGATGACAAGCGACTGTGTCCATGGTGTAGACCACTCCACACTCTGCCAGATGTCGTTTGACCGAGTCTGGCATGCAGCTCTGTGGGCAATCATGAGAGCGTACAACATCAGCTCTAAAATTATTGAAGATATCAAAAACCTGTATGACAAGGTAACAAGAGCAGTCCTCCACAACACCGCCATCGGAAACAACTTCAGAACAGCAATCGGTGTGTGTCAAGGATGCCTACTCTCTCCAACACTCTTCAGCATCTTCCTAGAGCGCATCATGTCAGATGCCCTTGCAGATCACGATGGCACAGTCATCATAGGGGGTAAAGCAATCTCCAAACTTCGTTTTGCGGATGACATTGATGGATTGGCTGGAGAGGGACAAGAACTTGAACAGCTGGTCAGAGGCTTGACAACACCTCCAGAAACTATGAAGGTTTGCTGAGGACAGAGAGAAAGATGGAGCGCGCTGGTTAAACGACCATCTGTGGTGCCCCAATGACCTTTGAGTTATATGGCATAGGATAGAATAGAATCGGAAAGGATACAAGCTTAAAACCGTGAGGATGAAAGTCATTATAGCTTACAGAGAGTCTCAACTTACACTTTCAGTGGGATTTCAGGTAACGTACGTCATGCCCGGTCTTCGCTAGCAAATAGGGCCTCTCATGCCGAGCGTCACTTCAGACTACAGGCACATAATTCTTTCTGCTGGCTATAGAATCCACAGCAACGCGTTGAAGCTTGTTGATCACGCACCGCTGAGTTTACTTGTGTGCGCCTGTAATTTATTCTACGATACGGTAGATGAGGATAACCGTCCCAGGGAAGAGCAATACAGACCTACATTAACACTGAACCACCAGAGCAATGATACAGCTAAGGTAGACATAGAAAATGGCCTCCTTTTTGCCCACCACCGGATTCGAACCTTTGTCATCTGTGTGCCAGGCGAACGCTCTAGCATTTGAGCTACGGCGGTTATTTATTATTATTATTATTATTATTATTATTATTATTATTATTATTATTATTATTATTATTATTATTATTATTATTATTATTATTATTATCAGTAGTAGTAGTAGTAGTAGTAGTAGTAGTATCATCATCATCAGTAGTAGTAGTAGTAGTAGTAGTAGTAGTAGTAGTAGTAGGGTGGTAATATCAAAGAGCGTATTATAGAAAGAGAGGGAACTTGGTCAAGAACCGCGAGACGGAAGATACGAGTTACGCTCCCTTGTCGACATGCTAAAAATGGATCGTGGCAGAAAGACAAAAGGCGATCGAGTAAAACAGGGCGGTGACTTTTGCACAGCCCTCTCTTCCCCCAACACCTCTCTCTCTCTCTCTCTCTCTCTCTCTCTCTCTCTCTCTCTCTCTCTCTCTCTCTCTCTCTCTCTCTCACGATTACGGATTTACACAGTTTCGGATAAATGAAACAGTCTGTCATGCATATTTTAATTTTAAAATATCTGTCGTTGATTAAAAAATAATAAATTCCAGGGCAGAAAACGAACCTATGACATACACACATAAGCAGCATAAAATCACATAATAAATGTCAATAAGTAAACATAAACAAAAAACAAACAAACAAAAAAAGACAGCAGTAGCGGAATGTTAATAATAGTGATGGTTAAAAGTTTGGTTTTTGCAAACGTTGCCATAAAAATGTTCTTTTGCATGCATGCAATGGCATAGGCTCACTAAGTTACCACGCACAGATCATTCATATAGCAGATGATGAAATATAGCCAGCCCGAGCAAAGGGAAATAATCCGTGAGAGCGTCTCGCATTTTTGTATAGAACATAATGGAAGTTCCCTCTCTTTCCGTAATAAGCTCTTTGGTAATATCAATAGTCATCTGTGATGTTTATCTCCACATTGTACAGAAAGAGTTGGTCAGAGAGACTCTCCATTGGCTTGATTTATTTCTGAACATATGGTGATACTTTGTTGCCGCTTTTAGGAAGACATCGTCAGAATCGCCCTAGGCAGTTGTCTGCTAGTTGAAGCTGATCATCATTATATTATACATTATCCACTAGCAATGAAGGTTTTTGTACGCCTGAGTCTTTCCACTCCTGATGCTATTACAGTTCTGTACTGGAAGGGAAGAAATTGTGCTTACATACGGTATAGATAATATAAGATGGTATATATAATCATACCATCGGTTATTATCTTACCAAGCATTCCATCACACAAGCATTTTTTTAAATAGATTTTTAAAAAAAAATAAAAATTAAATTGAATTGAATTAAGATGTTTATGCTCTTGTCCTGGACGGCCGAATGCCAAGCTACACAAATACATCCAGCAAGTACTAGGTCATTTCTCCCCCATCCCTGGTTCGCTCCTTTAGAACCCCCCGTTGGGGTGCCGGGGGTTTCAGTATAAATAGTATACCCACTTTCTGGAAATTTAGTGCTTTAAATTCCCACTGTCGCTGTCTTTCTCATTTGCTCTTTCTCATTCCTGCTCTTTTCTATCAATCTGCTATACTATCATCTTCTTCGCTAGACCAGTCTCTTACCTTTTTTTCTTGAAAACTCTTCCGGGACAAGGCTCCTTGTTTGTGTATGAGGTCTGTTGGATCAGCTTGGGAATATTGGACGCTTTCTGCCAGGTGGTCACTAGGGCTTCCTATGATGTTATTATTTAGCAATGTAGGCATTTTATATGTATGTGTTTTGTTGAAAATTTATAATGATGTTTGTATTCTATTTTGTTTTTGTAAACGGGGGTTCGATAAGTTGGGGTGAAGCCTCAGCCGTCCCCTGCGTGGGATGTCTTTATTGTAAAGTGACTGGCTGGTGGAGGGCATTCAGTTTTCCCACTAGGGTTGTTTCGGCAGATCTTTTATGCGGATTGGGGGTTGTCCGGTCCTGATTTGGCTCGGAAGAGTCCGCTGGACCTAAAGCAACAATTATGTAATGTAATGTAATGTAATGTAATGTAATGTAATGTAATGCTCCTTTAGAATGGCTTTTCTGCCGCACACACAGACAGTCAGTGGAGCGTGACGAGATACAGTGACCGCTTACGCTTAGTGGAATAGCAAGGGCAGATAATTGCGTGCCCGTAGAATCAATTGTCGCGCAACGACGCTAAATGGGGATATAATTGCTAGTGAAGCCCGATGGCTTCTGGAATCGTAGTGATTTTGAAGCGGTTTATACGTTTATCGGAGAGTTTTCACCTCAACAATGTGGTTTGCTAAGCTCTTCTATGATCACACTATCTATTGTAACAGTTTGGAAAAAAAACAACCTCGATTTACTGTAAGGATCACACCAACAAAGATAAATAGTGGTTTATGTAGCTGACAATGAGTCTAATGTGTTCTTTCTCCAGCTATGCACGAAAGAAAAAAAGGAAAGAAAGAAAGAAGGAAAGAAAGAAAAAAAAAGAAAGAAAGAGAAAGAAGAAAGATAGGTAAAAGAAAGAAAAAGAAAGAAAGGGGAAAAAAGAAAGAAACTTAGAAAGAAACACAGAAAAAAAAAGAACAAATAAATAACAAAAGAATGAGAGGAAAACATACAGAAAGAGAGAACAAAATTCAACAAAATAACGCGCAAAGAAAGACGGGCAGAAAGAGAAAGAAAGGAAGAGTGTTATTCATTCATTTTATTTTTTCACTCTTATATAGCGCTTTTCCAGCTCGAGAGCTGCTCAAGGCGCTGGCCAAGACAGGATCTTACTCAAGGCGCCCACTTGCAACCTTTCGGCGCATAGTCTGACGCCCAGACCACAGAGAACAATCTGGGTGACTGGGGATGGAGAAGAAGGAGCCTGGTGCTTGCTGGGAGTACTGTGGTAGCCTGCACTCACCCGTCTAGGACATGAGCATCAGGATCTTTACAATTCGTTCGATCGAATGCGTGCGTGCGCAGACTAGACCTCGATTTATATTCTCATTACAAGAAGTAGGGGCGCAGATTCTCATTTAAAAAAACACACACAAAAACCCTCCATTCCTTTAACGGGTTTTCAATCATTGACTGTACAGGCTGCAGTGTTATTGCCTGACATTCAGTTTTTCATCTGGTTTTCCATGTTTGGGAACACCACTGAATCAACTCCACTGTTTTTCAGGGTCATGTCATGTTTGTTTCGGCGCTTCGGGCGGTCAACGGGTTTGGAACCAGTGACTGTCTATGCGGGCGTAACATACAATGCTTGAATTGTTTTGCCGTTGCACACATCACTGAGCCAACTGCGCTCCCACGAGAGAAAGAGAGAGAGAGAGAGAGAGAGAGAGAGAGAGAGAGAGAGAGAGAGAGAGAGAGAGAGAAAGCGAAAAAGAGAGAGGAAGAGTGGCCACAAAATAAACAAGGAAAGTACTAAAGTTATTTAGCTGTCTGGCACTTATAGTGGTAGGTAATCACGGATAAGGTATGTCAGCCTTTACGTAATACGAAAAACAAACGTCTGAGCGTCGGCCTGCAGAGCTCTGAGGTTATGTACAGCAATTAATTAGGAAAGAAGAAGAACAAGAAAGAAAGAAGAAGAAGAATAAGGAGAAAAAAAAGAAGAAGAAGAAGAAGAAGAAGAAGAAGAAGAAGAAGATGATGATGATGATGATGATGATGATGATGATGATGATGATGATGATGATGATGATGATGATGATGATGATGATGATGATGATGATGATGATGATGATGATGATGATGAAAAACATGAAGAAAGGGAGAAGACGAAGGAGAAGACTGAGAAAATCAAGAAGAAGGAGAAGGAATAGGAAGAGGAGAAGGAGAAGAAGAAGCAGTTGATGATGATTATGATGATGATGACGACGATGTGGATGATGATGAAGATGATGATTGATGATGATGATGATGATGATGATGATGATGATGATGATGATGATGACTGCCAGTAGAAAAGAGGCGGATAACAAGGTCAGGAAGACAGAAAACAGAAGGCTCAGTTCAGTTCAGAATGTATCGATCGTCTGTTAAACACAATGGTGAAATGGAGACAGACAGACGTAAAGTTGTGGTAAGGCTTTATAAAAATGTATTTTATGTATTTATATTCTTTTAAATGAAATCTCTGTCGTCCTGACAATACTGTAGTTATAGGGTCCACGCACAGAGCCTAGCCCAAGTTTCTGAATAATTATTTTCAGCGTGATATGTTCTAGTCCTGAGTTTGTCTTGTATAGTATTGTCGTTTTACTGTCTTGTCCTGAGTTTGTCTTGCATAGTGTTGTCTTTTCACTGTCTTGTACTGAGTTTGTCTTGTAAAATATTGTCTTTTGACTGTCTTGAACTGAGTTTGTCTTGTATAGTTTTGTCTTTTGACTGTCTTGTCCTGAGTTTGTCTTGCATAGTATTGTCTTTTGACTGTCTTGTCCTGAGTTTGTCTTGTATAATATTGTCTTGTTATTGTCTTGTCATGAGCTTGTCTTGTATAGTATTATCTTGTCCTGAGTTTGTCTTGCATAGTATTGTCTTTTTATTGTCTTGTCCTGGATTTGTTTGGTATAGTATTGTCTTATTGTCTTGTCCTGGATCTGTCTTGTCCAGAGTTTGTCTTACATAGTAATGTCTTTTTACTGTCTTGTCCTGAGTTTGTCTTGTATTGTATTGTCTTTTTATTGTCTTGTCCTGGATTTGTCTAATATAGTTTTGTCCTTTTATTGTCTTGTCTTGAGTTGTTAGCTGATTGGTTTCAAAGGATCCACTTTGACCACGCCCCTTCGACAGATGTTTTTAACATTCACAGTGAGTGTTGCCCTACTGAAAAAAAGGTTACAACAAAACATAACTAGTTGGAAATTATAGTTATTTTTAAATTAAATGAATGAACTCGTAGTTTTTTTGTGTGTGACTATTTATAGCAACAGCCTTTGGGTAACCAGCCTACATTCTGGAGCTCAAAATAGCAGATTCCAAAAAGCAGGTAAGAGACAGAACCCGTAAAAACAATTGCTCGTAAAGTTTATCGTTTTAGGTTGATAAAATACACTAGCCTCCCCCAGAGATGAAAGACACACTTTTCAGCTTTGTTGTTAACTCAGAAATAGGGTCGAAGGTCACACGGCTGTGGTATTCGATGTACCGTTAATCAGGGGAAATCACTCCCTGTCAGAATCCAAATGGGAACATCCGAACGTTAGCGGTTGGTTTGAACAACAAAATCCCACGTTATCATTGTGTAATGAGGTAACAATTCCAGTTTTAAGGTAAACCCCGATTTGCCAAAGGTACACAAAGTCTTCGGATTGGGGCTTTTTAAAATAAGTAAGGGTCAGTAATCAGTTCGTTAGGGAGGGTGGCATCCCCTTCTTTGCTGATTGATTGCTGGATGTGCACAACTTCCTCACGGCTTCAGATGTAGGTCGGGGTTAGATCTAGTGAATGGTATTTACTAGACTGTTAATTATCGGGGACGAAATGTACTATAGTCGTAACGAAACTGCCCTGTCAAAAGGTAAGCAAATAAATGTCAGAATAAGTGATTTGGTGAATGAATAAATAATGTGATGATATGATATGTAATATGATTTGATACGACCATATGATATGATATTGTTACACTCAGTTCGATGTTGGTGTTTTTCTATCAGTATCTGATTCAGCCCCGATGCTTGAATTCCTGATAGTTGTGTAACTCAGATTCGTTTATTCACGCAACCTGCTCAATCAGCATACAAGTCACAAAGTCGACGTATGAAGTTTTCCACTTTTATTCAGCACACATCAACAACTGCATACAATCGCTCAATCGCCTTTCCACTCTCAAATTTACTTTCCAACTAACAACAACTTCAACTATCCTATTTTTGAAACAGCGCGGCACTTAAATAGTCTCTTGATACTCCCGAATAACCTGGATCAATCTCGTATGACGCAATTTAACCAATCGCTTCTAACTTCGTCATTACTGTCTTACGTCATACATAATTTCTTCTCCTTCCGGAACGTCCTCTTGCTTCGACATGTATCGGGAAATTTCTATCGAGAGTAAACACACAGATCCAGAAAATTCTCCAGTAATATCGACTAACGCAAATCATCAACGTTATACAAAGCCTCTCCTAACAACAATGCAAACTCAAATCAAAGATAAATAAACTCCATTATTGAATCCTTTGCAAAACGAAACGATTAGATCTATCGTGCGCGTTTCCGACATACTTTCGTTCGCGTTTCAACGTAACAGATATGATATGATATGATATGATATGATATGATATGATATGATATGATATGATATGATATGATATGATATGATATGATATGATATGATATGATATGATATGATATATGATTTGATACGAACATATGATATGATATGATATGATATGATATGATATGATATGATATGATATGATATGATATGATATGATATGATATGATATGATATGATATATGATTTGATACGAACAT